>KZ810030.1:18382-30541 GCA_000696205.2 Oncopeltus fasciatus
ATATATATAACATTACGAACTATACTTTTTCCTGTCCAATTTAGAAAGGTAGTTCGTTAAGTTTTTCGCATAATGACGCATCATGGTAACAATATGATTGAATTGATGACTTGAAATGTGAAAAAAGTTGTAAAGCATAGATAAATGTATACTATTTCATTTTGACCAATATTAAGCATATATTTAATCGAAATTTAAATTTTCCAATGTACTCCAATATAGGCGACAAGTTGCAATAAGCATTAATTTTTCAATCCCTGTGATTCAGTGGCATTATCAATCACCTAGGGAACTAGTGTTTTCTAAGGCTAAGTACCAAATTATTTCTAGGGCTATAAAGTGTACTTACAAAAAACTGAAATTCACAAACATAATAATTCAAGCAGATAGATAAATTAAAATTAAGCAGTAATTAAAAGTAGGTCAGTTAAATTAAAGCTAGTGCTAGTTGGTACTCAAATTAATCTTGGGCGTTTGGGGGGTAAAGCGAGTCATCGTTTAAAATCCTTTATTCGTAATCCATTGGTACAGCTGCTCTGACCTATTTGAAATGAAATACACCGTCGATTATGTTATACAATGCGTTTTCTCAGGAATACATGCATTCAGTTGAATAACATGCTAAATATTTTTGAACTAGGTTGTAATTACTGTGAAGCTATTTGATCTCTCTCAATTATTACTTAAATAAATTCAGGTATTACTTTTCGGGGGGCCAAGTTAGCTCGTGGGATTCGATCGAATCCAGGCAACCCTTTATTTATAAGTAAAAGTTTGCAACAGCCATGAGCGTTTAGAATGGGTTGGCAACCTATAGATAGCCCCTCCCTCCATTACTATAAGTCGTTGAAAGTAAGACTAACACTTATTTAAAGAAGAAGAAAAAAATAGTTTTGCTTTACTTCAGATTTTTAAAGTACACAGCCCAGTGTATTCGCGGCATATGATCGATTCCATGTTCACTGATGTTTTTTTTTTGGTTTGCTAAAAACATTATTAATAAATACTTTCGGAGAATGTGAAAATGTTTCTACTGTATTCAAAAATTCCTTTACAAATGAATGTGAACTAGGGGTAAAAGGGAATAAGTCTCTCAGTCAGAGAGAAGAAGAAAAATATTAAGAAAAAAAAAGTACAAGGATAAAGCTTTAATATTTCTCTCCCCCTCAAAAGAGAAGAAAAATGAGAAAACAAGAACTAGTGTATTGAGTGTGAGCCCCAAGACAAAGCGATGGGTAGTGACGTAGTGCCTCCCGAGATACCAAGACATCGGGTCTGCCAGAAACCGGTCTCGACAAAAAGCCATCAGGCAGGAAGCTAAAACGATCAAGAACGACTCGGCCCTACCTCCGTTCACGTTGGCCGAGGCGGAGGACTGGTTTTGTGGAAAAAAGAAGGGACGCCTGCCCTCGCATACCCTGCTCCTCCCTTAGCCTCCCGGTCCCGGTCAGCTCCATCTCTGGATGGCGAACATCTTTCTAAAGAGAACGAACTTAGGCACGATTTAAGGATAAATATATATAATGGTACAATTATACAATGTATGTATTAAAATCTATAATAAAATATGTTATAATGGAGATTTTTTCACCGTCCGATCCGAAAAATACTATTTAAAAAATGTGTATTTTTTTATATCTGCCAACGTTTCGTCTTTCACTGTAAGTCATCTTCAGGGCTGTCATGGAGACGAGGGAAACGTCTTGTCACCAGGATCATATGGATCCATTGATTCGTTTTTCTGGACTAAACTTGACTGAACCCTAATAAAAAAAAACATCTACAAGGAATAAAATAATGTTTAACTAACAAACTATGTTCACGTAGGCTTCGACGGTTGTCAGATGTATGTACAGTTTCTTCTTCCGGGTTGGACCGTGTCAAGTTGTTGATAGTTGCCGAGCTTTTGCACTTCCTGTGATGGCTTCTTCAGGGCTGAATAGAGAATGTGCGAAAGCTCGGCAACTATCAACAACTTGACACGGTCCAACCCGGAAGAAGAAACTGTAAATATAACATAAGCTAATTATAATTAAAAAATAAACAAAATACAGCGCGCTGGATTAACTGCAAGCATTAATTTATAGTAAATATTATCCATAAATACTTTATAGTAAAATCCTCTCAAAATTAATCCTGTTATATAAACTCCAAACTGCGAATAGTAGATGCAAAAAAATTCACGTAATTTGGACAAAAGAAATTTTTAAAATTAAAAGATTAAATTCGGCATTAAAGCTCTATTAAGATCATCATTAAGATAAGTTCGTTATGGATAAAATCACTCGAAGTGGAAGGGGGTATAGCAAAAGATAAAATTTATAGATTATCAATAACATCAATACAATTGAAAAAGGGGTACGCTCGTAGTATATAATGTGTTTAAAATATAATTTTCTAAAATTTTTCAAAAAAAGCAATCATGGAAATAATTTGAGGATTTAATAATATGTTACTCCAATGTATGGGGTTGTGCGGGTCTCTTATTTTTAAAATTTGGAATCCAAATAAAGGTTTTGGGCTTCCCAACGCAAATAGTTGAATAAAATCATTTTTTACAGGAGAGACAACAATTTTTTATTAACGTTAGGTATATGTTCAATAAGATATAATTACGAAAACTTTTTTTTGAAATAATAGTTATAAAATTCAATTTTAAACATTTACGTTCCATAACTTAATATATTAATAGAACTTATTTATGTTGTTATTATAAAAATTATATATAATTATAAATTATTTATAGTGCGCTTATTACATTAGATATTTAAGTATCAGACCCAGCAAAAGTGTTTCACCTTTTGTAAGAAAAAAAATAGATATTTAGTTTTATTTATGTTCATCTTAATCGAAAAGAATATTTATTAATGCTGTTATTACATAATAAACAAAAAATGAAGCTATGGGTGTAGTTGACCTATTATACCTAATTATAAGTAATCCTTGGACCTTCAGGAAATCAAGCACATGGAGATCTCATAATTCGCAAAGATTAGATTCAACGAGGTAAATCCCTGTCTGTCCAGTTTGAACATCAGTTCCACTTTCAGCCTATTGCAGTTTGATGTCCTGAAAAATCAAAGTGGTTTCATATTTCTTCAAACCTAATTATACTATAAGATACTTCCACAACATAGTTACTATCGGTACCGTTACTGCACTCCATACTGTATAATTGCCATGGATTTAAGAATAACTGATGGGGAATGGGTTGTCGTATGAGTCCACTGGTGCACTGGTTGGGAATCATAACTCACCCCAGCCATGCAGGCTGATACTTACTATTAGTATACTTGCTGTAGTACACCTAATAGAGCAGAATATTTGCAAACTGTAGTTTTCTAACGTTCATGCTTGTAGTATCGTCACGAATAACGCGTATTTATTTAAAAATGTAAGAATGTATTAGCGATGGTTGAGAGCATCTCCCATTCTCTACTCAGCCACTCTGAAACAAACTTTAGTGGCCATATCTTTCACGTCCATTGTTCTCCTGGGCATGTAAAGTAAATTTCCTCATTTTCTCTCAGCCGTGTCAATCATTAATGATACATGATGGTAAATATGCATGGATTGAACAGATAAATTTATTTTATTTGAGGGAGACAACAGGACTGGATAATTCCTCTCCTGAAGTTCATCTTCTAGCTATGGTCGCTATTGAATTGACCAACGGACACGAACATAAATAAATACATCCTTGTCGTACACTTTACTGCAATGTAAAGAACGGATTACTATAGAAGCTACTGCCCCTGCAAGCCACTCAAACTATTTACTCGTCCGGTTTGATTGACAAGTTGTTGACAATAGGCACCATCTTAGCAAGCAGTGCTGCTGATCATTGGTAAATGACTTCCCTTCGACTCAGCTGGAAATTGTTGCTTTCAGCAGAGAAAAGCGAAAGAGTGGTTGCGAAAGACGCCAATCATTGATTTGATATTTGAGTCAAGGTGAGAGATTGGTGATTGTCCCTGACTTGTGCTGATCCGTGATGATTTCGACCTACAGTCAAGGGCAGACTGAGGTCCCATTACCTGTCTTCATTTCACCAGGCTGTCCTATTAATCATAAAACTACATTTTAGGGTAAACTGAAAAACGTGTTATAAGTCCTATTTAATATAGGCAATACAAGAATTAAGTTTCTTTAATAGCCAGTAAAAACATATTTTTAGGACTTTCCAAAGAAAGAAGAATTTGTTTTAGCATTTTAATCACTTTTGCCAGTCCCACGCATATAACATTCCAGTGATAATAAAAATAGTATGTAATCCGACTTGAACTTAAATGTAGTATTTCCAGAAAGGACAAAATCTAAAATTTACAGTTCTTTGCACAAATGTCATGTAATTGTTTATTTTTTCACGATTTCTCTTAAGAAGAAATGCGCTTTCCAAGTTACTATCTTAATTTATTTAATAATTATCTGAATTTGTATATTTTTTAAGAAGACTTATAAGTCCTTTTATACACATCAATTCTCAGATAAGCAAAAAATACTGTTATTTTTCCATAATCTACTATTGCATTTTTATTATCTGTGTTTGTATTTTTTAATAATCATCTTTCATTGTAATATGATCTTTATTTTTCTCACAAAATTTTTGATATTGCCTAAGGAATTGTTTTTATTTATTGATATTTATTTTGATTTTTGCTTCCATTGAATTTTTATTACTTATTTAGTCATATTTGACTTCATCTACCTTCTTTTTCAGTTTCTCAATCTTTCAATGTGGACATATTCCTTGCATTAATTATCAACTTTTATAAATTATTTGAATAAAAATTCGTGAAAACATTTCTTTATAAGCTTTTCCCAAATTCCTAGATTTATAATGATCATATTATACAAAGATAATAAATAAGAACAGTTGGGAGATAAAGTGTAGTGAACACAAAAAAAGAAAAAATCACAATGAGTAAATTTTTCGGGGAGATTTCTCACCCTTCGTCAGTGAGGAGAGAAGAATCTCTAGACAGTCACTCTTTATGAAATTTCCTCGAAAATTTTAACCCTTTGATGATAAAATTTACCATAGAGAGGGCTTTTGGATTTAGGTAGTCTGAAAAATCCTTTATTTTTGTTCAGTGTTAGTTTCCATTTTTTTAAAATACGTTACGCAGTAACAGCTTAAACTAAACGAATCCCTCAGAATCCGTAGTAGTTGATGAATATTTGTATTTGAATTATTCATCATGAAATCACCAGCAGTTATGCAATATTTACTTTATTTGTAAATGAATCTATCTACAAAATGATTTGTTTAAAGTTTCATTACTCTAAACTAAATATTAAGCCGACTGCAGCAAAAAATGGTTTACTCACACGTCATGTTATTCAGGTAATTCACCCAATTCTTGTTCGACTCATTTTACTCAATAACGAAATGTATCGTTCATTTTGTTCTTCAATTTGATTTACCAAATATCGTTAACGAAAGCGGCTGATTGTAGCATATTGGTCGTAAAAATAAAATTTCCGGTTTAGTTAAATGCCAATTTCAAATTGTCTAATTTCGCTGTGTAACTTGTTAAATATGTTTTTGTTTTTTAAATTAATCTGTATCGAGTTTACGATTAATGATTGGAAAACAATATCTTATGATGAAAACCTCGATAGGTTGTCAAATTAGTCATTTATTTTTAATCCTCTCTTACTAGGAATATAGTTTTTATAGGCCGTTCCCATAGACATTTTCTTTTATTTGACGTTGTAGAAATTGCTCACCATCTTGGAATAGGGCCTTTTCCATTGGGCGTCATGGAGTACCAAACAGCATTCAGACTGAGGTGGAGGGTATGTTGGTCGTAGCGTTTTGCCGACAGCTAGCGGTTGAGGTAGGAATGCCTTCACACGGTCATCAAACGACTTGGTATTCATTGGCTGGCACAGGGCGGGATATCGCCGTATCCTCTTCCCATCTGTCATCGGCACTTCCAAGGAATCCCAGCTTTCCCAGGACAGTCATCTCCTCCCTGAGATTCCGGCTTCGAGCCTGTTTAAGACCACTAATTAAGCAAGCTAAGACTCATATGAGCTTCCACATTTTAAAAGGAAAAAACATCGCTACGTTTAGATTTATTTTTGTCAAAATTACCAAAAACAGTGCTTCCCTGTTCCTCGTTAGAAATATCTTACGAATAAACGAACATTTTTAATGAAAAATGAATTTCGTAATACTCTAAAGAAGTAAGAACGTTCACAATCACAATATTTATTGAGGATTTCTTAGCTGTTCTTCTCGTAATACATTTCTTGAAATTTTTTATTTTTTCTCTGATCTACGTGTACATGTATATATGTATATATATATAGAGTATATATAGAAAATGAAACACTCACACCTGTGATGTATAGTAAATAAGAACAGGTGGGATAAAGAGTGCAGTGAATACACAAAAAGAAAATATCACTAAGAGTAAAATTTTTGGGTATTTCTCACCCTTTGTCAGTGAGGAGTGAAGAGAGACTGTTCTTGTTTACTATTATATATATGCACAAGCACACACACTTTATTTTCACTAATCAATACAGGAAAGATTAAGTTGTGCATAGTACATTAGGAATGTACTATTCCTATTCTGTGCACTAAAGGGGAATAATTATTTGATTTGCAAAGCCGTTCTCTTACAACAGGAGTATTATGCCCAAGGAACAAAAGTCACTATACTCCCATCAGGATGTTAGGCACCTAGTCCTACCCAACTAAGAACTAAAACTTAAAGCTACCTTTCCTTCTTAAGCTGCCAAAAAAAAAAATTCTTCCTGAAGTGTAGTCCATTAGTAGTCTTACAAGTATAATACCATTAGTGCACTTGATCTGGGGGGGTTTTGCAGGTTATGATTTTGGGAGTTTATACCAAAANATACTAAATGCGATTTTTTTTTTCTTTTTTTTTTTTAGCATGGGGTGTAAAACTAAGTTCAGATCAATGAAGACATGTTTGTTAAATGATAAAAGATATATTAAATAAGTGCGGGGGATTGTTTTAAAGGGTAATTTCACTTACAAATATCAAGTAGGATGCTGGGAAATTCGCATAGTATAAGCTGCTCTTGTGCGACGGAGTTTTCTTTTTCTTACATTAAATCAAAATATTCATACTGAATATACTAATAATACAATACATGAATTACAAGTAGATCATGAACAACAGTATTCACCAATTAATGTTATTAACCCATAACTAGTTAGTTAGTTGGTAATTTTCAATGGTTTCTATTCATGTAAATTTGATTTTTAATGAGAATACAAGTTTTGGGAATAAACTTGTGAGTCAGTGCGTGTGAGATAACTTTCAAATAGTATAAACCACTTGATAATGAAGATCTAGATATTTCAATTACGGATCTATGTCCGTACATCTCCAGTCGGCAAAAATCAACTACCAGAAGTAGAGCCGATCTCACTTTGTTTACTGATTTTCGACAAATTCTAAAGATAATTCTAACTGTCGCTAAAGGAATGGAACTCTACTATGATCAATCTTAAGTCTTGTTTTTTTAATTATTAATTAACCATAAAAATTGTATTAAGGTGTTCACGTAGGCTTCGACGGTCGTCAGATGTATTTACCGTTTCTACTTCCGGGTTGGACCGTGTCAAGTTGTTCATAGTTGCCGAGCTTTCAGTGACCAGCCACCTGACTACTCCAGAGACCAGCTGCCAGAACACAGTATCAACCAATGGGAAGGCAGGCTTCGCCCAATGACCAGACCGCGCCGGGATTATACACCACCTGCTGTATAAAACGTATAAAACATGGTATTTATATACCACCTGGATTTAAAAAACAGTTCTCATTCTCTACTCAGCCCTGAAGAAGCCATCACATGATGTGCGAAAGCTCGGCAACTATCAACAACTTGACCCGGAAGAAGAAACGGTAAATTGTAATAAGGTGTTTTTTTTTAAATTCCATTTATAAATGTTTTCTAATTTTGGAAAAATTTATTTATTTTGGGGGTGTCCAATATAGGGTCAGTGATGAATTAAACACATGTGAAATGATACGAATGTGAAATACTTGATTTTCTTCAGTTAACATTTGTGAAAGGAGAGGTTGACTATATTTAGGAGTTGCATTTATCTCATTAATATATGTTCTCTTTTTCCATAAGTAGGGAAGTACGTAGGTTGGAGAACTGCAGCACCAGTTTTCATAATTCATTTATGCAACGTTCTGTTTGGCCTGCATCCACTCGCTCCAGTAGTGTGCTCATACGTGCGTCGAATCCGGCAATCGGCTACTTCCCGTTCTTCTTAAGCAGGGGACTTATCTAAGTCTGCTCTCTCCTCTAGATAATGTCATCCACTGCACTGAGGCGTCTTACACCTGCCTCTCATTAAGTAATCGGTGGTGACGTTCCGAACTTCCGTATTGATTTCAATCAAACTCCCCATAAAGTCGTGAAATTTAATTTTCTATAAAAATAATATTTTTTCTATAACCAAGAAAAAAATTCAATCAGCAATAAACTTCAATATATTTTAGCTAGATAAGAAATTAATTAATTTCTTTGCCTTTCGGACCTCATTATTTATTTTATCCAAATATATGGCATTTAAAAGTATTTTGAACTGAGAATATTGATGCCATAATATTCTTCCTAATTTACCAACTGACAGATCAATTTATAATATATAACTAAAGCTTAAAATAATGTAAGATATCCAGTTACGAACATAAAGCTATGATTTAATTTACACTTGTATTGCATTGAAAAAGAAAGTTAGCAGAAAATATCTTGGGGTTCGGTCAAGGTTGATCCACAAAAAAATGTTTAAAAATTTTTTTAAAGTGTATTTTGTATTAGCTGCCGACGTTTCGGCATACATTGTAAGCCATCTTCAGGGCTATCATAAATGCAAGAGAGGAGGTGTTGTCACCTGGATGAAATGTACAGGTGAAGTCATGAAGGTGACCTCACATTCTATACCAACTCTATTTTTCTTTGTATTAAGGGACACACACATTTTTGTATGGGTCTATTATTATCTCCAATTGAATTTATAAACTAGGACCATAGATTCCATTTTATGTTTTCATTCAAAATTAATAAANGACTTATCTAAGTCTGCTCTCTCCTCTAGATAATGTCATCCACTGCACTGAGGCGTCTTACACCTGCCTCTCATTAAGTAATCGGTGGTGACGTTCCGAACTTCCGTATTGATTTCAATCAAACTCCCCATAAAGTCGTGAAATTTAATTTTCTATAAAAATAATATTTTTTCTATAACCAAGAAAAAAATTCAATCAGCAATAAACTTCAATATATTTTAGCTAGATAAGAAATTAATTAATTTCTTTGCCTTTCGGACCTCATTATTTATTTTATCCAAATATATGGCATTTAAAAGTATTTTGAACTGAGAATATTGATGCCATAATATTCTTCCTAATTTACCAACTGACAGATCAATTTATAATATATAACTAAAGCTTAAAATAATGTAAGATATCCAGTTACGAACATAAAGCTATGATTTAATTTACACTTGTATTGCATTGAAAAAGAAAGTTAGCAGAAAATATCTTGGGGTTCGGTCAAGGTTGATCCACAAAAAAATGTTTAAAAATTTTTTTAAAGTGTATTTTGTATTAGCTGCCGACGTTTCGGCATACATTGTAAGCCATCTTCAGGGCTATCATAAATGCAAGAGAGGAGGTGTTGTCACCTGGATGAAATGTACAGGTGAAGTCATGAAGGTGACCTCACATTCTATACCAACTCTATTTTTCTTTGTATTAAGGGACACACACATTTTTGTATGGGTCTATTATTATCTCCAATTGAATTTATAAACTAGGACCATAGATTCCATTTTATGTTTTCATTCAAAATTAATAAATATGGAAGTAATATAGATATTTCTTGTAATGTTAATAATCTAACACCTTTTTTTTTTTTTTTTTTTTTTTAGAAGATTCTGCCATAAATATGAAATAAAATTGTTGTTGTTTAGGGTTATAACTATGGTGTTTTCAGCACCTAAAATTACAGGTAAAAAAAGGGTTAAAGTAGTTAGTGCGTAAGGGCTTTCTAGGTAAGGTAATTATCGCCCTGATGATGACTTACAAGCTAAGTCAAAACGTCAGCAATAAGAAACTAAAAAAATTATCCAATAGCTTTGGAGTAATTTATTTTCTCATCCTGACCGAAACCCTGATTTATTTCTCAGGAATAAGTCATTTAAGTTCAATTTACTTATGACTCAATATACCTATTGATTTAATTTATTGGAATCAGGCACAAAACTATCAGATATAATTTTGCTCTTCTCATACATATCTCCGTGAATTAATATAATATTATGGTTTGAATAAGAGAATGTGAATACCTATATTTCCAGGTATTGGCAAAAAGGTTGTAGGTCACTTCTGATTAGCAAGTTGGTTTTCTTTTTCCTAGTAGTTCTGTGGAATTTCCCTAGAGGTAGCATGATGTTGTGAAAGCGACCATGCCCACCTCTCTGCTTCCGTGTCCTGTGTTTTGCTGAGAGTGTCGCAATACCTGCATATGAAGGGCACTTGACCCGGCGTCTCCCGAATGCCCAGGACATGCCATCCTGTACGCATGCCGTGTATGCCAAGCTCGACAGGACCTTGCACTTGAGCCTGGGAAGGGAATGGGTTTTGTCACTGCACCTGGATTAGGATTTGTCCGTTCCCATCATTGCTTCAAATCCATGAAACTATTTTGTTGTCCAGAAAACTTGCAAATCAGGCGAATCGACAGAGTATAAGGAGTTTTATAGAAAGATTATATTTTTTTAGGTGGACTTACACTTCAAGCTTGGGTTGCATTATGATGTAGTGAGTCGAGCGAATTACCATCAAATACGAATCTAGCCGCTTCTTCTCTTTTCACTTCATCCAACTGAGCACTATTTTTTTAGTTTTTGTTCATATTAATGCATTAGTGTATACGTATATATTCCTTTTATTTATTTTTTATTATATTTTTTTGTTATATATAGCAGTAGATCTTACTACTTGTTGTGTGGTACCCTATTGATTATTCATTCAAATTGGTTTATCATTCATTTTAAATTTAAGCGAATATCCCGAGGAGAAATCAAGCAATTCACGNTATTCCTTTTATTTATTTTTTATTATATTTTTTTTTATAGCAGTAGATCTTACTGCTGTTATGTGGTATCTATTGGTTATTCATTAAAAGATATATTGTGTTTATCATTCATTTGAAATTTAAGCGAATATCCCGAGGAGAAATCAAGCAATTCACGTTGGTACTATCACGCAACTATTGACGAATTCCACCAATTCTACATTAGAGAAGCTAAAAAAAGGATTTGTTAAAAGTTACAAACACAGTGGAGCCCGGAAAGTACGTGATAGTGACTTTCATTTATAGCGCAACATCTGAATCGATCGACGAAGTAATTTCGTTAACAGCCGGAAATGTAGTTATCTTTCTAGTGAATCCTCCACTCATGTAGTGATACTTGACCAAGGCCCTCTATTTTCCATAGTTGACTAAACTCCCTCTCCTCTACTCACTATTCACCCTTCCTGATCTCAAAGGAGCATTGGACGCTTCCAGATTAAGAAAGCTACTCAACGAAGTCAGTTGAGACCTTGTCTGCCCCTTATAAAATTGTATAAGGTATATTACTTGCGCCAATCCAATAGAGTAATTTGGTTTGATTTATGCTGTTTTTGAATTGCAATAAATGTGTAAATACCAGTTAGACCATTGACAAAACTCATAATTTTGTTATTGCTCTCTGTATTTATCAGTCTCCGGCTGGAGCTGTCAAGTATCTCTCCAAAGCTGATAGATGTCTCCGCCACTGGCTGTTGTGAAGAGCTAGACAAGGTCACACCTATCTAGCCATTGCAGCACGAGCATTCTTGCAACACATTTGCTGCAGAAACCAATGATAAAGCAAAGACAGCCAAATTATGCAATGCTTGGGAAATAAACGCTTCTGCCCTTGAGAAGCATTCCTTAAGAGAAGTATTCTTCTCTCTTATGAATACATACTTTGCTGAAAGTATAATTTGTATATTGAATAAATAGTTTCATCTTATTTCCCTCAAGGCAATCAAGCTATTCTTGTTGGCTCCTAATATCAAATTATAAAAAAAAAATTTTATATCTGCATTATCTGATATATATATA
>KZ810031.1:0-14375 GCA_000696205.2 Oncopeltus fasciatus
GAAATGTTATTACGAAAGAATTAATTTAATATGATCGATCTAAAATTCATTTTTATGATATTAATTTTTGTTCACGTAGGCTTCGACGGTCGTCAAAAGTATTTACCGTTTCTTCTTCCGGGTTGGACCGTGTCAAGTTGTTGATATTTGCCGAGCTTTCACACATCAGGGCCCTGAAGAAGCCATCACATGATGTACGAAAGATCGGCAACTATCAACAAATTGACACGGTCCAACCCGGAAGAAGAAACGGTAGATATTAATTTTTACTGAAACTTATATTAAGATAGATAGATAGGTGTTAGAGTATCTAGTTAGCATAGTATAGGGAGCATTTCCTCCTCTCTTGCCTTCTGTGCAGTCCGAAACCAGTCTTAATGATCTCACCTCTTACAGTGAATGCCCTCCCCTACTTTTATGGTTAAATAAGCCATATTTACTCATGGTTATGCCCATGTTTAATGACCTACAGGGAATCTATTGAGCCTGCAAGGCGGGTGTTTTGCTACTGTAGATCCGAAACAGAGCGGATGTTCGTTCTCTACAGCTGTAGTACATTGACCCCTGTTCCGCAGGTGTTTATAAAACTGGGTCTGATGGCGTGTGTGCTGGGATCCCGAAAAGGCGGATATAAACATACTCCTCTACTTCCCACCATCTGTCCCAGGGCCACTGCGCTCCTGAAGACAGCAGCTGCCCGGCCTTCTTTCTTTCCACATTGCACTTTTGTATTCCTTTATGTTGAACTCGACAATCCTCTTTGGGTTTCTTATATCGATAGCCAAGTGTCCGGGGCATAGGCCAGTCCGGGAACTGTCAGATGTTTGTTTATGTAAAAATTTCTTGTATAAATACATTTCAGTGAAGTTTTGAAGTTCTAATTCTTTTATAGTATTTTGGCATTTATAAGGTGAATGCCTAATTAACAAGTGAAGATATTAGATATGAAATTAATTCAAAAATGTTTATGGGAACTGTCAGATGTTTGTATACAAGAAATGTAAACAGAACCAAGAAAAAACAATCGGGAATCGAACCCGGGTCTCCTACTTACCGGGATTTTTTTCCTGTCTCCCTTTGCATTTCTTGTAGATAATGTGGGGTTATTGGCCCTGCAGAACGAGATTAATAAATAGCTGATAATATTAGCTCATTATATCCGAAATATTCGTCTTACTTAAGGGTTTTTGACTCGGAGTAAAGTGCGGGGAGTTGGAGATATTATCAAAGCTGCCTCGATGTTCCAGGTAGGTTGTAATAGGTCTAGCGCGCCTACCCGGAAAGTAGGAGACCTGGGTTCGATTCGTGGCTGTGGTAATAAGATTTTTCTTCTGGCTCCCCGTTGCATTTCTTGTAGATAGTTTAATGTGGGATTACGTACCACAATTATTTCATTATTAAAATATTATCAGATGTTTGTTATTGGTTTTACCGTGTAATTTTATGCAGTCCGTTGGTTCTTGCTGCAGGAGTTCTTTTTGATTCTAAGTTTATCATCATGGACTTTGGCGAAATTGATATCTAGTCCTCTCCTATTCCTAGCCAATATTTTGGGTTCAACCTGTAAGTGCGTTAACCAAAAGTTGTGAAATACATAAGTGGCTGCTACAAAAATAAAATTCTCTCAATATTGCATCCCGCATTAGACTGTTTAAAATAAATTTGAATTTCCTTACTAAGGTGGAATTATATTTTAAGCTACGATTACATATTGAAAAATTATTTCGGATTTTATTGGGAATTAATAATAAAACCGACTTGATCGAATGTATAGTTTGTGCATTTTTCTGGAATCATTAAATGAGCTAGAGAGGTTTAAGGTATCTTCGTTTCGAAGTTTTTGATCAATGCTGGAAACCAAAAACTGGATAAAGGAAGTGTTAATTCATATTAAAATTCGGCTAGGCAATGAAGGGAAGGGTTTCACTGGCTCTTGGGTAGTCGGGAGAGGAACGGTGGGGATGGCTTACAACCGTTATTTACAACTGCTCTTTGTTATGTTGTGCATAAAGTGTCATTTTATATCATAAGATAAAGACATTTGTACTTTAAAACGATTAAGTTTTATAATTTATAATGTCCTCAGATTTCAGCTTATTTGATTGCTTCTGGAGTTGGCAAATATTAGAATGGACGTTAGCATTGCCTTAAAAAAAAGGGTGACCCTAGTCCCAGCTGGAGTTATGATCCGCTTCTATTTTCTTTCGGGAACAATGCCGCATCGCGCTTCAGAAAACTTTCTCTTATTATGTAGATCTGGGGTTGTTGACTTCGTTCAGAAATGTAAATAAAGTTAAAAAGAATTGTTTTTATTGTTAAAAAGGAGGAGTGGAAGCTTCCCCCCACCCCCCACCGAGAAACCCTTCTTATCCCGTGGTATCGTGGGAAGGTCCATTATCCCGGCCTCCAGTTCTGGAAGAAGACCTTCCATCCCTCCTCGGCGGTATTAATAGTCCTGGAGTCTCGGGGTTGTTGACTGGCTCTGACATAGTTCCGAAGGGCTGGTCGATACCGGCGGGTCTCCATGGCGACCGCTCGCGCTAGGGGGGGTAACGAACGCCAGCCGTAAACAGGGCTCCTTCCTTCCGCGTAGTGACGTCACGGGCGGCGGCCGCCCCCCCACTCCACTCCTTCCCACCCCTCCGCCGCCACCCCTCTAGCGCTAAGGTCATTGGCACAGTCACCCCTCGATACTACCCCCTCTCTATCCAACCCCTTCCCTCTCCAGGCTCTTCTTAATGGTAAGTAATTCTCTCTCTCTTACATAGGTTGCGAACAATTAAAGTGAGTGCCTATTCTTCTGCATTGAAGAAGAGATTATTCACGCTGGGATGTCAAAACAGAACAGAATGTGTAGTTTCCGCATTTCCAAAAGTTTTCTTGGCGAAAGTAGAGAATAAACAATTTCTAAATATATTTTGTTTAAATTTTTCATTCATGTCATTTTTTTAACACTTTTTTATAACTAATTCTTTCAACACTAACTATTTGCTTAGAATTCGATGAAATTTATCTATTATGTTGAGTTTTATATATGTTATAATATATTCCAGCACGATACATTGCGTAAAATTCGTTTCTCAAATTCTCATTTCTTTTACTATGCTGAAAGTTTTTGAGAAAACTTTTATTAATAGACATTTCTTTCTATTTCCATAAATTTATTGTACACTAAATTCAGTCCTTTATTAAAATATTCACACATACATTCAAAATTATTTTCTTTATCGCAGTATCTTCTTAGTCGTATTCATTTTCGAACAATTCATGTATCTATTTATCTATATATGTATATATCACTTTATCTTTCACATTAAGGATATATTCTCAACCTCAAATTCCTTGAAACTGAACACCAAACTTATTAGGAACAGATGTATTAATTATATTCTAAAACTTGAAATGTTCACGTAGATCTACGAAAAAATTTGGAAATTCAAATTAATATGTTAATTTTATTGCTTTTGATGGCCGAACGTTTCATTCAGTGAAGTTTTGAAACTCTAATTCTTCTATAGTATTTTGGCATTTATGAGGCGAATGCCTAATTAACAAGTGAAGATATTAGATATGAAATGAATTCAAAAATGTTTATGTATTGTCTTTGAGGTAAAAAAAATGCAGCTTAAGTCTGACATTCAATGTTGCTGAACGAAATAACAAATATTAAAATTACTATACGATAGTAATTGTTTTCTTTTTGAGACTTTATTTTGCTTTAAATACTTCCACAAAATCTATTGATATTATATTTATAATGCATAAAATAATAAAATAAAATTTAAAAAAAACCTGTTCTTTATAATTATTGTTATTCAATTCTACATAGATGAAGGTCAAGGCTGCTTTTCAAAAACAGCGAAGATACCTAGCATGGATTTATTGATCTGGTTAAATAAGCCATATTTACTCATGGTTATGCCCATGTTTAATGACCTACAGGGAATCTATTGAGCCTGCAAGGCGGGTGTTTTGCTACTGTAGATCCGAAACAGAGCGGATGTTCGTTCTCTACAGCTGTAGTACATTGACCCCTGTTCCGCAGGTGTTTATAAAACTGGGTCTGATGGCGTGTGTGCTGGGATCCCGAAAAGGCGGATATAAACATACTCCTCTACTTCCCACCATCTGTCCCAGGGCCACTGCGCTCCTGAAGACAGCAGCTGCCCGGCCTTCTTTCTTTCCACATTGCACTTTTGTATTCCTTTATGTTGAACTCGACAATCCTCTTTGGGTTTCTTATATCGATAGCCAAGTGTCCGGGGCATAGGCCAGTCCGGGAACTGTCAGATGTTTGTTTATGTAAAAATTTCTTGTATAAATACATTTCAGTGAAGTTTTGAAGTTCTAATTCTTTTATAGTATTTTGGCATTTATAAGGTGAATGCCTAATTAACAAGTGAAGATATTAGATATGAAATTAATTCAAAAATGTTTATGGGAACTGTCAGATGTTTGTATACAAGAAATGTAAACAGAACCAAGAAAAAACAATCGGGAATCGAACCCGGGTCTCCTACTTACCGGGATTTTTTTCCTGTCTCCCTTTGCATTTCTTGTAGATAATGTGGGGTTATTGGCCCTGCAGAACGAGATTAATAAATAGCTGATAATATTAGCTCATTATATCCGAAATATTCGTCTTACTTAAGGGTTTTTGACTCGGAGTAAAGTGCGGGGAGTTGGAGATATTATCAAAGCTGCCTCGATGTTCCAGGTAGGTTGTAATAGGTCTAGCGCGCCTACCCGGAAAGTAGGAGACCTGGGTTCGATTCGTGGCTGTGGTAATAAGATTTTTCTTCTGGCTCCCCGTTGCATTTCTTGTAGATAGTTTAATGTGGGATTACGTACCACAATTATTTCATTATTAAAATATTATCAGATGTTTGTTATTGGTTTTACCGTGTAATTTTATGCAGTCCGTTGGTTCTTGCTGCAGGAGTTCTTTTTGATTCTAAGTTTATCATCATGGACTTTGGCGAAATTGATATCTAGTCCTCTCCTATTCCTAGCCAATATTTTGGGTTCAACCTGTAAGTGCGTTAACCAAAAGTTGTGAAATACATAAGTGGCTGCTACAAAAATAAAATTCTCTCAATATTGCATCCCGCATTAGACTGTTTAAAATAAATTTGAATTTCCTTACTAAGGTGGAATTATATTTTAAGCTACGATTACATATTGAAAAATTATTTCGGATTTTATTGGGAATTAATAATAAAACCGACTTGATCGAATGTATAGTTTGTGCATTTTTCTGGAATCATTAAATGAGCTAGAGAGGTTTAAGGTATCTTCGTTTCGAAGTTTTTGATCAATGCTGGAAACCAAAAACTGGATAAAGGAAGTGTTAATTCATATTAAAATTCGGCTAGGCAATGAAGGGAAGGGTTTCACTGGCTCTTGGGTAGTCGGGAGAGGAACGGTGGGGATGGCTTACAACCGTTATTTACAACTGCTCTTTGTTATGTTGTGCATAAAGTGTCATTTTATATCATAAGATAAAGACATTTGTACTTTAAAACGATTAAGTTTTANATACGTTTTTAAATTCAAATTAAATTACACTTTAATATTATCAGTTATTGTAGCTATTGATAATTACCTTTAAGCAAAGTTTTAAAGAAATGACAATAAAATTCCTATATTGAATTCTCAGTATGAGTTCTTGAGTTGCCAATAATCCTTTCTCTTTTCTTTATATAAGATGCTTTGTTATGGGAATGACTGAAATTTTCTTTAAATAAATTAGGAATAACTAGAAGATCAATTGAAAATTAAGGGGGGAAGACACATCTTGATTTCAAATTAAAATAAATTGCAACTATTGTTTAGATGTATAAGATATCTACTTCCCTTCCTTGGAGTTGGCTCATTTAAGCACTACAGACACAATTATGCATAAAGAACTCTGTTCTTTCCATTTTAGCATTATATTTACATGTTTGATTTAATGAACCATCGTAGGCTGCCATCTTTCCACATTACATTTGTGAATAAGGAATCCTAAAATAGCTGCGGTAAGTAACCATTATACTTACTTTAACTCCTGACTTTAATCACTTTATAGAGGAGGCCTGATAGTTGATCTTAGCACGACTTCTCCCTGAAGAATGAAATGATGAAATTATTGTAATGCCAACATTGTCGCATACAAGTAATATCAAATAAATGCAATATCGTAAAAATTGTGAAAGAATATGAAAAATGTAATTAGATGATTTTATTTGGGGTTCGGTCAAGGTAGATAAAAAAAAAAAAAAAGACAAATTAAAAAAAGTGTATTTTTTTAAAAAAGATTATCTGCCAACGTTTTGGCTTACATTGTATGCCATCTTTAGGGCTGACTATCATGAAGACAAGAGAGGACGTCCTGTCCCTAAGTTCATATTTCCATGACAGGATTTTTGGATCTAGCTTGACCGAACCCCAACTAAAATCATATAATAATAATATCTAAGGTCAAAAACTCTTCTTTTGAAAAATGTAATTTTTATTGCATTAATAAAACAAGAAAATAAAAGTTTACTGCGGGATACCAAACTATGTAGTCTTCAGAACTCATGGTGATACCGCAGTTTAGTCCGAAACTCTCATTCCTACCCAGCACTACCCTCTTTCAAGTTAGTTGTGGCACTAATTTTATCAATGTCTGTCGGAATTCTCACTCTTCCCATTGCCCTCCCGGTAGAGCCAGCAGCAGGCACCGATTGATTCTCGTAAAAGCCTTTGCCGTACAATACTGACGCCTACAATATGGGGTTCCAGGATGACAACTCTTGCATTAATAAAACAACAAAAAAAGTTCTCTCTACGGGATACCAAACTATGTAGACTCCAGAACCCATGGTGGTGCCGCAGTCTCATTCCTACCCAGCACTACCCTCTTTCAAGTTAGTTGTGGCACTAATTTTATCAATGCCTGTCGGAATTCTCACTCTTCCCATTGCCCTCCCGGTAGAGCCAGCTGCAGGCACCGATTGATTCTCGTAAAAGCCTTTGACGTACAATACTGACGCCTACAATATGGGGTTCCAGGGTGACAACTCTTGCGGTTTCCCCCTTTACCACTCCATTCGCTCCCGCAATCTCATTGCCTTTTGCCCCCTGCGCCTATTGGCCAACTGATGGGCAACCTACATATGACTACACATTTTTCGAACCACAAAAAACCCAATACCTGTTAATTTCTGTTTTCTTTCTAAAATCATTTTCTTATAACTCCCGAAAATCAAGGAGGTATTTTGACTTCTTAGCAGCTTCTGTCTGTAAGCCAGTTTAGGAAGCGTAATCTAGCTGTTCCAATACTGTTAACTAACTCAATATACAATCACATAACGCTATAAATTTTCCGACATCTTCTGAACGATTTTTAAAAAAAATATAATCCCAAAAAGATTATATTTCAAAAGAAAGGAATTCATTAATTCCTATATTTTCACTCTTACTGGTGCATCTCACTCCAAGATAATCTCATTAAAACTAAATCATTGCCAATCCAATTGGTTAAAGAAGTAGGTTTAGACTCTTCTAGTAAGATTATTAAATATAGTCTATAGTGTTATTTTTTAAACAAATTTAAAGAACACACTTGTTAGTAAACTGCTCTTAGATGATTTTGATTGGGGTTTGGTTAAGGTAGATCCCCCCAAAAAAAATACAAATTTTAAAAAAAGTGTATTTTTTTAAAGATTATCTGCCAACGTTTCGGCTTACATTGTAAGCCATCTTCAGGGCTGTAGAAATACAATGTCATGAGAATACAATAATTGACAATATTATAATACAGAATTACCATGATGTAATGTGATATCAAAAGTATGAATGAAGGAAACTATGTAAGAGAATTTAAAAATGTGCAGATAACAATCTCATAAAAAAATTATTAAATAAATTGAAACAGTAATTGACTACACCTGCCTATCATGAAGACGAGAGAGGACTTCCTGTCCCTCCTTGAGTACCTTACAAGCAACACTAAAACTTAAAGAGAAGTATAGATGTTGCTAAGTGGGTTACCATTGGCCAGGTGGAGTGGNACAGGACGTCCTCTCTCGTCTTCATGATGGGCAGCCCTGAAGATGGCTTACAATGTAAGCCGAAACGTTGGCAGGTAATCTTTTTAAAAAATACACTTTTTTTAAATTTGTATTTTTTATTTTTTGCATCTACCTTGACCGAACCCCAACTAAAATCATCTAAGAATAATATCTACGGTGAAAAAACTCTCCATTTATTAGTAAACTGCATTTTACACCATCAATTGTATTATATTTTCTTATATCACTAACCCAGAGAAAGGCATTTGTCTTTCTGTAAATTCCTCTCTTTCTCTTTCACCCAATCTCCTTTAAAATATTTTGCTTAAAAATGTTCAGAAAAGGAATTTTCAGACATTATTTTAAAATTGTCAAGCTCTCAGAGCTTAACGCTGGAGAACACTTAACGCATATAATAAAGTACTTATTTAAATATGTAATTGCGGTTCATAATTACGTTTGTTCACCATTTGTGTTACATAATCTCTAATCACTCTAGTTCTGTACGAATCCCGTATTGCCAGAGACGTTGACTGTAGCTGGAGTGCAGCGGCTAGATGTCTATCGGGCAGTACGAAGGGAGCCTATGCCTCACAAAGACCTTCACTGTGCTCCGATCTGACGTCCAGTACCGAATACTGCCGAGTGCTTAATCTCCAAATAATCGTATATCTTCTTAGGGGGGCAGAAGGGGTCGCACCAATCTTCTTACACACTGTTTTCGATATTAGTGATCTTTTTTTTTCTTTGGAGAGGAGGGTTAGTCCAGGGATCTATTCGGAACTCACTATCATGGTGGTTTTCAATCCATTCCTGGGCAAGGTTTAGTCGTCAATAAAAGCTTTTCCCTAGAGACGTGGATGCTTAGAATAGGATGGCAACCTGTAGATTGTCAATATACATCCATGACCCTAAGCAATTAATGGAAGACTAAAAATTTTTTTTTATTTACTACTGCCTCTTTATTAGTAATATAGAGGCAGTTGTAAAAAAAAATTTTTAGTCTTCCTTTAATTACTTAGGGTCATGGATGGATATTGACAATCTACAGGTTGCCATCCTATTCTAAGCATCCACGTCTCTAGGGAAAAGCTTTTATTGACGACTAAACCTTGCCCAGGAATGGATTGAAAACCACCAGGATAGTGAGTTCCGAATAGATCCCTGGACTAACCCCCCCAAAGAAAAAAAAGATCACTAATATCGAAAACAGTTTGTAAGAAGAATTAGTGAAAAATGAGCATGTTAATCTGATTGGTGCAACTCCTTCCACCCCCTAAGAAGATATACGATTTATTTGGAGATGAAGTATACGACTATATTCGGGACTGGACGTATACGACTAAAAAAAAAAAAATTACTTTTTAATTTATTATTTAACTAATTTAAGGTTTTAGATACTAATAATAAATAAGTTTGAATTCCATATTAGCAAATTTTCTTTTTAAAAACACTAGTAAGTCAACTACTGGGGGTAAAATCTGCTTACAGCTTCCCTGAAGTAGACTTCTCTCTGCATTATTTATACAATTATTATTTTCAAAAATCATTTGATTAATAAGCCTGACAATAAAAAAAATCACTAAACTATCCACCTAGAGACTTTAAAACTATCCACCAGTGCGAAAGTAAATGGGTACAGGGGACTTAAAGATTTGATAAAAACTCAAGTCCCAATTTTATATTGGTTATGATAGCTTACTTACGATAAGTAATAATGAAACAATTTTGATTTCACAAAATTGTGTCATGAAAAGACTGGTTACTGTCATAATTCCTCTTTTAGCCATTAGAGGTGGTTAATGCTCAAATCTCTCAAATTACAGGTATTACTCGAATGGTTTTTTTCTAGAGATTGAGAGACTTATATCGTTCAAAATGGTTTTGTCATATTCTTCCACCTTTAGGAAATAAGTTGGGCGATCTATAATCTATCCCCCTTTTTTAATACAAAATTAATTGTAATATTATCAGCAAACAGCAAAATTTATTCTGGTTGTACACTCATGCTGAGGTCAAACAACATAAAATATAAGAGGTCCTATTTTCGATACTATTAACCATATACTAATGGTTTAGCAGTTATTGGAAGAAGTCAATTTTCCCTTCAAACAAAGCACAATTTTTTTTGTTTTCAGAAAAGTTCATCCTGCAGCACAAAGTCAGGCACAAAGTTTTGCTTAAATAAGAAAGTTGTGCCAAAAAGGGATGCCAATTCAACAATCTTTAATATATCTTAAACTACTATAACGCTATCCTTTCTTTCCACCCTAATCCTAAAACTACCAATAACCTGTAAGAATATCTTGAAAGTATCCGTAATTGGTGGGTGGAAAATAAAAATCAATTGAGTACATCAAGTCTAATATGCCTCCGATATTATTAATATTCAATTCCGAATAGACTGATTCCTTTCTCACCTTGAACTCCATCTTGATCTATGAAAAAGAGCGAGAATATTAAAATTAAAAGAAAAGAACTTAGCCAACGACAACGACTCTTATATAGAATAATGAATAAGAACACACAACTTACAATAAATATTAAACTATAGTTGTATATAACGTTCCTGCGACCTAACTTGACATAGGGTGCACAATATCTGGGGTACCGCCAAACCTACCAATCCAATCCTTTCCTTCCAAAATCCTTAGGATAATAGTACTTGCTCTCTATTATATATATCCAACTCTTCCATTCTACACAACCTCAATAAGTCTTCATTCCAAGACCTCATTTCCTACCGCTTCTCCTTTTTTCCACAGCCAGCTGTCATACCACCCGAATCTATATGCACATGCCCTGTCCTCCAAGTGTAAACCCTACGACCCTTCCGGGTGACCCCAATGAAGGTGGCTTAAGGACCTCTCGGGAACATCAGTTCTGTTTATTTTAAGAAAGGGATCACTTTCTCTAGTCATGAGAAACTTCTTATTTGTTAATTTTTATTTCAATCCAATCAAATTACAAAATTTTATGCATAACTGAAAGGAATAATTAAATTATTATTGTAAATAAAAGAAGTATATTTTATACTGAAGTAGCTATAATAAGATATAGTTTTTTTGGCAAGTCTAGTCGAATAACTCTTGCCTGTTTTAAGGTTCGTAGATATCTGTCTTATAGCATTGATCAAACCTATTACTAGAGATTATAAAAAAACATTTTACCTATTACAGAGAAAGCCAAGATTACTCCATTATAAGGTTCCCCTAAAAAAGTTTTCCCACGCTGAGAAGTAATACCATCATAAATGAAATTATAGGAAAACTTATTCTAGTCTACAGGATCTCAACTAATATGTCGTTATTACTCATAAATATGTAATGGCACTATTATATATATATAATTCAATACAACTTGCAAAACTTGAATAACAAACTTAAAAACGTATTTACAGTTTCTTCTTCCCGGTTGGACCGTGTCAAACTTAAAAACGTTAAATTACAAAATGAGATAACAATTGACTTTTTTTAAAAAATTAAATGTAATAAATTTTACAATATGTATTCCGATTTTTTAAATTATGTACAAAATTATTTTTTTATGCAATATTTTTTTTAATGTATAGAGCTTNATAATATTTTTTTAAATATATTGAGCTTCTAATATTTTATTTTTCCATAAATCACTTTCATTTTTAAAAATCTTAACCTGGAAAAAATGAATGGTCCATGTGGAGTTTGTAAAGTGATTATAATTATAAAAAATTTTCTGGCAGATTTTCTGTAGTAAATCAAACTTGTATTTGGTTTTCTTGAAATTTCCTGTCAATTCGATTTTCTAGGAGCTACAATAAGGTCCACTATGTGTTATGTAATATATATTGTTGTACTAATGTATGCATATCGTGTTTTACTCACCCTACCGCCCACATTTGTAAAACAAAAAAGTCAAATTTAAGTTTCTTAATGAAGTTATTTATCTGTGAAACCTTTGACTAAGAACGTAGAAGGCTGAAATCAAACGAGGAGGGGAGATTTTTACTGAATATTTTAAATTAAAAATCCTTAACAAAGCTAGTTATATAGCTGCTATTGAAATATTATTATCAAAAATGTCCTTAAGCTTATTAAATAAACTTTTTTTTTCTTAAGGGGAAAATATTTAAGAAGGAAAAAAAAATAATTTGAGCTATTGATGAAGAATCTTTTAGAAGTAGTTCTTACGAAGAACTGTTTTTCCATTTCCCCAATCTATCTTTTCAACTGTTTTGAAACCTCTGTCCTACTTTCTTAATGAATTCCTTTTGATCTATTTATTTTCCACTGAAGAGGAACTTAGTCTCTCTTCATCCAGCAAAGTAAAATGCATATTTTTGCATTTTTTTAAGTCGTTTATAGATTAAAATATTGTTTATTAATTACCAAATAATGTAATTTAACTGCAAATTATATGTATGTTCCACTAAGTTGTTTATAGACAACAACATATGTCGATATAAGTCGTTTATAGACATATCGACTTATGTAGTTGTCTATAAACAACTTAGTGGAACATACATATAATTTGCAGTTAAATTACATTATTTGGTAATTAATAAACAATATTTTAATCTATAAACGACTTAAAAAAATGCAAAAATATGCATTTTACTTTGCTGGATGAAGAGAGACTAAGTTCCTCTTCAGTGGAAAATAAATAGATCANACAATATTTTAATAATTTTTTTAATTTAAAAAATCAACAAATTGAAGTATGTGTAATCATTGATGTTCAGAATTTAAATTTAAATGTTAAATGTTATTTGAAAAACTTTTTTCTCCCACATTGCATGGCAAATGTTTAATGTTTTTAATTTCTACTTAATTAAAGAGTTCTTTAATAGCCAAAGTCTGACCAAGTGGGAGGGGTAGTAAGGGGATGGTTTTGAGGAATATTAAGGTCACAATCTTTAATATTAACACCAAGTTTATATAATTGAACAATTTTATTGTACCTAAGTTATGTTTTTTAGGTTTTAATATTGAAAAATTTGGCTTTGTGAATATTTTGGTTGTCACAAATACAAAAAAAGTAAGACAATATTATAGATAATATATGTTATACGAATTATTGGCATTGCTTCATCAAATGTTAAAACTCATAATTCAATTATTTCAAAGTGAATACTATCATAAATAAAATACCAAACCAAAAGTAGGTTCTTGGCTATTTCTGTAACTGATCCTGATGACTTGTCTCACTTGATGGAAATTTTACTTTTTATTATTTTTAATAGTCGCTGAGCTGTCGATTGAGTTAAATACTTCAAAGTTTTATACATCCAATTGAATTTAATTCGGTTTTAAGAGAAATTGTTGGTTTGAGATTGACATTTCCATAGGCATGTAAATGTAAAGGCATGTAGAATTGATTTTTCAGACTGTTTTGGATACTCCATAAAACCAACGTTGCGTCATGAGATCAAATCACAGAAAATTACAATAACACAATAGCTTAAATGTAGCAGTTCTAAAAGGTGATCTCATAATTTTCATGATGCTATTACTATCATAGGATTTAGTTTAACTTCATTTATGATAAATATTCTAATTAAGCTAATAAAACGGATAAAATATTTTATATATCATTAAATGTTATTGTGCCAAAGATTTATTGTAGTAAATTATTTTTACACCACTTTCAATCCAATCAATACAAAATATATACGACTATACGGCAATAAATTTTAATAGGCTGGCTTTGTGTGTAACTATCACACTTATGGCTAGTATTTATTCAAATGGTTGTTGTAAAGATTTCATTTGTTTCTGAAATATTAAGTTTTGTTCTATTATGTTTTTTTTTTAGCCTATAAGCCCGATACAATTTAAATTGCCTGATGAAATACGAGGACATGTAATTAACATTAATCGTGGTAATAATCGTGGATGATCTGTGATTTTATTGGGCTTTACTCTGGAAGATTAGTTGTAATCTAACTAAACTGCATAAAATAAATGGATCTCATCAATTTTGGGGGCTAACCTTACCTAATAAGCTTTGCTTACGATCAACCTTTGTTGAGAAAATTGGAACTAACACTGCACCAAAAGAAATGGAGTACAGACTTTTAATATGGGAGTCTAAACACAACACCACAGGTGCCCCATATAAATACATATATGTAATTTAATTGTCATCGAAACCTACAATCGAACACTTACTGTATCAAATACTATATTCGAGAATATTAGTTTCCGAGGATACTGGTCACCATTTTATGTATATATGAAGAAAAGAATTGAGGGAATGAAGAATTAATGACAAGAATATCTCAGCTTCTTTTTGAAGATTGATGCAAGTTCTCTGAAAGTTTCATATACTTCTGTTTTTTTTATTATTTTTTTTTTT
>KZ810031.1:14611-35303 GCA_000696205.2 Oncopeltus fasciatus
ATTTTATATTAATATATTTTATGACATATGATGTATGTTAATGATCTTGAACAGTTATTCAAATTTAATTCCATCCCCTGATGTGAAATTTGATCAGGATTTGTTATTCTTATAGAATAAGATTTTATTTGTTTTATAAATGTTATGGAAAGCTGATCACACAATTTTAAAATAAATGGATTCATTCCTTTAATAGTGTTCTCACTAATTTGGCATGGCAGCTTCTGGTTTGTGAAAATTCTTCTATGAGTAAAATAATTTTTCTTTTTGCCAAATGAAAAAAAGTGTGATGGAGAAACAGAGATGGATAGAAAGCTGATGGGTGTCAGAGGAACGAAGCGAAAGGAAAGGGAGAGAAAGTTCAGGGGAAAGAAGAAGAGAAGTATTATGGCTATCAACTAAGGAAAAGATTTGAGTTCTTCACGAAAGGCTTAAATTTTCTACTTGCTTCAAGTCCACCGCATATACATGTTAGAAAAGGAAACAGTGAAAGAACCTCTCTTAAAAAGGTTTCACTTAAGGAAATGAAACAGATTAATCTCTCCCTCGAGAAGAGTAACAGAGGGAGATTCTTATGCAAAAAAAAAAAGTCTCTACTTGTTCATGATAAAGAGTGATGGAAGCAAATTTTTATGAGATATCTAAGAAAACTCTTCTTTTTTTTTTAAGATAACGATTCCGTTCCTCAGAATCAAGGAAGATCAAGAGTGACAGGAAAAGAGAATTTCTTGTATTTTATAGGCAGACGTCCTCCTCTTTGAGGATATAAACGATCTCGCATATTCAAATGAAACATATGTGTTAATTCTTCCTAGAGATAAGTGTTAAACAGCACATTACAAGATGCAAAAATATTTAGAATGTAATTACAATTAAACTTTAAAAAAAAAAAAAAAAGATGAGTAATAGATTGGTACTGAAGAACGATTTTTATAGATCTTTTCCTAAAAATAGATATATAAGTAGCTCTAAGGAGAGAAAAATGTCAGAATCATGTAGTTGTCATGGTGTGCTCTTGCAGTTGTCCATCCATGTGTTTATGGATCTTCGGAATAGGGTATTCGCTCATTCAGACGGAAGGAAGGAGAATATTATTTTCTGGGAAAGAGAGACAGTAAAGCTGGTCCTGTTTTGTAGAAAGATTTAATGCCGGTAGGTGAGAAAATTTAAAAGGAGGAGGAGGAGAGAGGCTAAGGGAGAGATAGAAGAAAGCTTCATACCTGTGGGTGAGAGGAAGACGTTGTATACTAGTGAGAAGTAACCCTCCAGTATGTAGTGGGCCTTACGTCAGGGCCTGAAAGTAGCTAAGGGGGAGATAGAAAAAAGCAGGTGAGAGGTAGAAGTTTTCTACTAGTGAGAAGTGACCCTCAGGAATGTAGTGGACCTTACGTCAGGGCCTGGAAGAGGCTATGGGGGAGATAGAAGAAAGCTTCATACTTGTGGGTGAGAGGTAGAAGTTGTCTACTAGTGAGAAGTGACCCTCCAGAATGTAGTGGGTCTTACTTCAGGGCCTGGAAGAGGCTAAGGGGGAGATAGAAGAAAGCAGGTGAGAGGTAGAAGTTGTCTACTAGTGAGAAGTGACCCTCCAGTATATAGTGGGCCTTACGTCAGGGCCTGGAAGAGGCTAATGGGGAGATAGAAGAAAGCTTCATACCTGTGAATGAGAGGTATAAGTTGTCTACTAGTGAGAAGTAACCCTCCAGAATGTAGCGGGCCTTACGTCTGGGCCTGGAAGAAGCTAAGAGGAGATAGAAGAAAGCAGGTGAGAGGTAGAAGTTGTCTACTAGTGAGAAGTGACCCTCAGGAATGTAGTGAACCTTACGTCAGGGCCTGGAAGAGGCTATGGGGGAGATAAAAGTAAGCTTCATACCTGTGGGTGAGAGGTAAAAGTTGTCTACTAGTAAGAAGTGACCCTCCAGAATGTAGTGGGCCTTACGTCAGGGCCTGGAAGAGGCTATCCCTGGATCTGGGGGCTGAGCAAGATGGCGGTGGCTTGCTTGCACAACCCTCCCGCTCGGCCTACGGCAACTTTTACTTTGGCGCGACCCTCACCTCGCCTCCGGGTCACCCTCTCACCGGAGTACTGACCCCAGATGCGCTTCATTTGGAGCAATCCCTTGTCCCGTTAGGGCTTCCCTCAATGACCCTTCCCACAACAACCCTTCCCACAACAACCTATAGCAATTTAGTACTCTAGACTGCATAAAGGTACAGATTTTCTATACGTTATTGTGTTCCAACAAATAAAACCCATCTGATCTGTATGAATTGAATCCGAGTCCGATCAGTTAGCTACTGTATTCACTAAGCAACCGTATTGGTATCGATTCGAGCCTCTTAAGTGCAGTACGTAATATAAAAAGTTTGAATTTTCAATAAGGTTTTCATAAACTTAATTCCTGAAATTTATTATTGATAGTCTAATACATATTTATAATAACTTTTGTGAACCGATACTTATAGAATACATTTTTTTTTATTTACTAAAATTAATTTATAATAAACTTTTGTAGTTTACAGATTAGTTTATTTTTTTCAAATTTTAAGACCGAATCCCCGAGCTATCCTTTCTTTTATTATTGTTTATTTTAATTAGGTTCTAAGAAAAATTATATTTAATCGACCTGGCGATTATAGGTATTTTCCACTCCTTAAGGACCGATTTTGTTAATTAAATATCTTATTCTTATGATATGTATTTGTTAGCTATATTAATTATCTTTGCGAAAAATAAATGTCTTATAGAGAATGGTTATATTAAATGTGTGGCATTCAATAGAACTTGTACTTCTATGTACTCGGAGAGAGGCATGCTTCTACTTCTTATGGGGAATAAACAAAAAAAATTATACAATTATACGATGGATGTGTGTCAAGTATTGAATGTCTCTCGCCTAGAAAATAAAGTAAATCATAACTTAAAGCCTGATAAAGAGGAAAAATCTAAATTTTATTATGAAAAATAAATATTTAAGGATAGAGCCCAAGTAAACCGAAGGTTCCATTCGAAAATCCCGTACATGTCACTGAGGATTCAAGTTTTTATAAAATGTGGCAACCGGTGGATAGCTTCTATATCTGTGAACCAAGGAGGGGAAACAAGAGATTTGTAAAAAAGGGAAGAGAGAGAGGAAGCAAAATGAATATTCTCTCCAAAATGAGTATCCGAGCATTTGTTGAGACTCAGTCAAATTTTATTTATAAATTTTTGGGGATATAAATAATATAAATGTTTGACTTCATTTAATGTCTGCTATACTGTTAACATTCCTGCTTAGTATTATTTTTTCCAACAGGCACTTTGATTTGAGAAATCTGCTGAGACTTTCTGAACACCTGTTGAGAAATCATTGCTGAATGAGGCCTCTTATGGAGGTTAATTTTGTTTTTAATCGTTACATTTATAGATACTTGGTGTGTTAAGTTCTTTATTAATGGTATGAAGTCTCTTTTAATGCTATAAACCTTATGAAAAGCTACAGGAAATAATAGTTTCCACTTCCTTGCACGACTTCAGTAATTCATGAAGGAGCGCCAATTTCCATTAAATATGACGAAGAGCAATTTTCTCCACTTTCCGGCGTCTAGTGCTCATATAAAACCTTCAGGCAATGGTTTGTGGAATATTCGTGGAAGCTATTTGTCGTGTGTCTGTTGCTCTCTACAGCCGATCCGCTTACAATAGAACGTATTCACAGTTGATGCGGTGATGCCGCCTTCACAGCTGTATGAAAAGGCACATAGAAGTGGACCCACAATGACGGCAAATCGGAGGAAAGTACACAAGAAGGTCGTGGGGATTGAATTAAGCTTGAGAGTTTGAATACGTGAGTGAGAGGATCAATGGAGTCTTGCTACATTCAGAACATTAATCCTATTCATGCTGCACTCATACTCGTGTTAGCTGTGGAAGAACAGTGACGTAGGGGCCATCTATTTCCCTTTGGTATAAAGGATACCCTGTTCTAATAAAGTGAAAGGTATATGTATACCAATAACTCATTAGACACAATGACTTAGTTATCCGCCAAGTTTATTTTGCACTCTCCGTCCGGCTTAAACTTGAAATAACTTTATGGGGCGAGAGAGAATGCGAAGAAGATGAAGCGATAAAACGATTGAAATAGGCGCCAAGGTAGCACAGGGGATCCGTTCGATTCTCATAAATCTGGGTTCAAACCCCTTCCAAGGCAGGCTTATGTCTACCAAAAAAAAAGCTTTTCCTCAGCTATGGGTGTTTAGAATGGGGTGATAACCTGTAGATTGCCTATCCCTCCATGACCCTAAGTGGTTGAAAAGGGAAGCCAACCCTGGTTAACCCTGAGGTGATTCCTACCACTGAAATATTTTTTGTACCTCTGGCCTCTGAAATGATTAACCTTTCTTAAACATCTCACTTCTGAGGCGCCCTTTAACATCCCCACAAGAGAAAATTCTATTTTCAATGAGGTTCTGTCTTTAAAACGTTCAGATTTATTTCTTATCGCTAAAATCGCTTGAGGAACATATGGATCAGAGAGTAACCATTTTAAAAATAACTTATTCTAATTACTGTTATTCTAATACTTATAAAAAAATAACTGACTATAGCATTTGTAAATATTATAAACATTTTGTATTAAAAAAACATTATATATTACTCAATCAGGAGTGTGAATCTCCTTACCATTTTTTCTTAATAGTCTAATACAATTATACTTTTTTTTTTTTNGAGAGGAATTTAGAAGAAGATAAAATTGAACAATCGAAATTAATTTAATTACTTTAGTATTATGAAAAAAATATAGAACATACTAGGTGTAAGGTTAAACATTAATTTTTTTATAGTTTTTTTCTAGGAGGAGCATAATATAAAGGAGGATATTTATGAAAGAAGTATACTGAGCTAAATTGAAATAATGTGATAGAAATTGTCAACGTTATCAAATTATCATTGTCCAAAAGAAACATAATGATAGAAAAAAATAGATCTAAAGATTAATACTCTGATAAATAAACATTAATTAAATAACCTACTAAGATAATAGTCACCGCTCTTAATCTGTTATTACAGGAATAATAGTGATCGAACAAAAACGCTTTTATTGAACTGAAACTCTTAATATGAAATATGAGTTACAAATAGCGTTTATCTACACTCTTTATCAAGTAACGATTTAGCAAAAACATTTTTAGTAGCTTTTCCGAATATTAAAAAACTATTGTGTAATAATTCTTAAGTGTTGCTCATTGTAAAATCGGTTTTATGATGAGGTTTTACCACTAAGATAAGTTAAATGAATGAGAATGAGTCCAACAGCCGAACTATTTGCCACGGAGATTCAATTGAAATATTCCACCTGCATTTTGCTCCTTTCTTCGCAGGAGAAAATTAGGGTTACTTAGAAATCGCTATTAGATTCTTCTAGGCCTCCCTCGGCCTTTCACTGAAGTTATAAAAGCAGAAGCCTCCGAGTCAGTAATAAGTTAGTCGATAGTTTATTAGTTAGATCGTGGTCTTTGCAAAGCCGGTAACAGTGAAGTGACAAGTTACAGTAATTAACATGTTATCTTGCGGCCTCTATGTAAATATGCACATTTAAGTCATCTGTGTATATTTTTTATTAGCCGTAAGTAATTTATATTTTGTATTTATTTATTTATTAATGAGTAATGGCAGTAGTTTTTATTGTTAACTGTAATCACTTATTGATTAGGTGTACTTATTTGTTATAATAAATTAAGTTCAATTTATCTTAGTTATTGACCTGTTATTGACCCGTAGCCCATTAACAGCTGATGTGTTTTGGGCGGGAATGTCTGCCGAGTATCTAGCAGCTGATGAATTTGGCGAGGGAAGGCAGGCTGTGGGCCTACAGTCGACCATGCATCTAACAGGGTCAAGGGTGTTGCGACCGGCCCCACTCTCCCCTCGGCCGAAATATTCTTCTCCTTACACTCCATCTCAACAACCCCCTCCGCCACCAATGGAATCAACCGTTCAATCCTTCTTTGCAAATTATTGGCAAACTGAATTTTTTTTTTTTTTTTTTTTGCAAATCAGTATTTCTTCAATGTTTGATTGCCACATTGAAATATAGATGTAATCATTTAAAAGTTATCTTTGTATGGTTTCTATAAGCCATAACATTAAGGAAGGAATGTAATCCTCAAAGACGACATCTGCTGTAAATCTCAACGACTTATGTCAATGGTTTTGCATGACTGTAATCGCAGACCTCAGCACTATTCTCACTTGAGGGGCCAGACGTACGTTTGATCGTAACCTCCGAGAGTAAAATTTATCTCTGCGTCATTGGTATCTGACTGCACCACCTCAATACATTCTTTGATTGTGTATTGTGTAAGACCATCCCTGACTTAGTTTAAAATTCGCAATACTCAATATCATTAATCAAAAGTTGTGTTATTATTATCAGAATTTGTTTGTTTGGTTAAAATCACGGTGGGTCTTGAAAATGTATTACAACGCTGAAAATAAAGTTGAAATGATTCCCAAATTTAAATTTCTAAATAGCAAAATTAATGGTGATTAAAGGAGTAGGTGATTATATATGTGTGTCTTTTTGGGAGACTTCTAGGTAGGATTGCAGAGAATAACGAAGTGAATGTTAAAGCGTTAAAATTGTCAAATGTAATTTTGGCATCCAGGTGAGCCCTGAGTTCTTATGCATTTTTTTATTATTAAATATGTTTGTATGTCTTTTTTAATGTAACTACTTATTTCATGTATAATGGAAATTGTTGCCGAATAACATAAAAAAAATTGGTTTAACCTGGTGTTGGGTTTCATATTAATCCTTTGTATGAAATTACGTCATTTATCTAGTTGATGCAATTTTGTTGATTAAAATAATTTTGAGAAAAACACAAAATACTGTTTAATTGAAGAGAAATTTTTGAGTTCTGTAAAACATAATACGATTTCCCCCATATTTTTTTTTTTCTTCGGTACTTCTGTTTGTAATGACCGAGAGGATTTTGTTGTGCTCCTAGGGGAAAACCCAGCCATAATTGAGAACCATTTTTTTTTATCGAATGGGAAAAATTCAGGCTGAATGATGGAGTACTGGCCACACGCCTTCTCTAGTGTGCTGTGAATACATCCTTAATATGTATTCCACCGGGTATTTATTGAATTTCTCTGGGTTTTCCTTTCTTTTCTTTTTTTCATATATATTCCTTAAGTGAATCTCGCATCAGTTTTGTTTGCTTCTATATGGTCCTGTATATTTTATTATACTATTAATTTTATCTCCGTTTTCAAGCATTTTTTGTCTTAAAGTTCATTTTTCTATCTCATATTTGGATCTAATGAAATGAAACATTTAGTTTTTTTTTCTTATTGACTTATAATGTAAAACGTTAGAAAAATAATTCCTCACTTGATTAACCCAAAAAATAAACTAATGGAGATATTTGAAGCTTTATTAAATTAGAAATAATTAAGAACCCAAAAATCCAAGATTCAGAGAATTTGACCTCTAAAAATAAATGATAATGAAAATAATTGTCATAAACTTTAATAATATCACTATTGTGAAATAAAATCTTACAGAAAAATATATTACCGATGGAAGTAGCTTTCTATATTTTTACTTGATTTAAAAATATGTAATCATTATTTTGGGCGTGGTGTTGCAGACTAAATTTAAAAAGTGTACTCCTTCTATTTGATTGTATTAAAAATGATAAATTTCTACAAATAAGAGATTTTTCACGTTCTAAAAAGTTAGTATCGAATGAATTTCTCGTTTATCGTAAATCAAGACTATGTCGTTTGGGATTCGAATCGAAAGCCCAAGTTTGGCAGAATATCTTGTTATACATTTTTTTTTAAATTGTTCGATGGATTGTCTAAACTGGAAGATATGAAGAGTAAACCCTTTAGTAACTTCAAGTGGCGCAATGTATCACTTTTTATAGATATAGGCAGTTGAGTACAGACAATTTAAGCCTCGACCATTTGGAAATGCTTCTGGAATGCGTTGTGAGATTTTTTAAATGCACAAAGACTCTTTCCACACCATTCGCGACTTGGCCAATAAAACCTTGATACAAATAAAACGAGCCGTAAAATAATGGAGAATGTGCCTTTCGTTGGATGCCAGTTTTCATCTGGGCCGCGAGAGGCTCGGACTTGAGTATTGTTCTGTTGAGCACACTTCTCATTTCAGAAGGTTTCAGATAATAATTTGAGTTATAGTTTTGTCGTAAAGAGAGGCCGCAAGCAGCAATATTTACATTTCCTTTGCATACATACGGCTTTTACATGAGAAATTATAATTGAAAGACCAGTGGAACAGTTTCTAAGAAATGTAAAAAAAAATAACCTAATTTTGTACTTACCTTTTCTTCTCCCGGGTTGGACCGTGTCTAATTGTTGTTATTTGCCGAGCTTTATATGCCGAGGTAAATACATCTGACGACTGTCGAAGCCTACGTGAACATCTAACATAATAATGTCTTTATAAATCTTTAAATAAAATTTAAAAAATTGAATCGTACCAGAAAAAAAATTACTCAACCTCAGCCGGGAATTTAAAATTAAACTAGTTCGATATTGAATAAACAGTAAAGATGTATAGCCGACATATTATTTTTAATTAACTATATGTATAATTATATCGGAATTGTTAACATGGAGAGTTTTTGAAGGTAGAGTTTATTAGTGGAGTATATTTTGCGCCTTGTCCAAGTTTGATCCAAAAAAGAAACAATTTTTAAAAAAATGTATTTTTTATCATCTGCCTCATTCATGAACATTTGATCCAGGTAAAAACAAGTCCCCTCTCCCCTTCATAATAGCCCTGAAGATGGCTTACAATGTAAGCCGAAACGTCGGCAGATAATTAAAAATACATTTTTTTTAAATTGTATTTTTTTTTTTGGTTTCACCTTGACCGAAGCTCAACAAATTCTCTACTTGTAATTGTTAAATTATTAATAGTTAACAGTGTTTAAGCCCGAAGCTAAACGAGGGTACCTAGGAGCTCTGAAAGATTGAGAGATTGCTCAAAAGGAGAGTTTGTTGACCGTAGATATTATTCTAAGATGTTAATTGGGGGTTCGGTTAAGGTAGATGCAAAAAACACAAATTTAAAAAAAATGTGTTTTTTAATAAAGGATTATCTGCCAACGTTTCGGCTTACATTTTAAGCCATCTTCAGGGCTATCATGAAGATGAGAGAGGACGTGCTGTCCCTAAGTTCACATTTCCATGACTGATGGACGTCCTCTCTCATCTTCATGAAGGCCCTGTAGATGGCTTAAAATGTAAGCCGAAACGTTCGCAGATAATCCTTTATTAAAAAATACATTTTTTAAATTTGTGTTTTTTGGATCTACCTTGACCGAACCACAACTAAAATCATCTTAGAATTGAGAGATTGCTTTTCACTGCAATCCCAAATCATCTGAATACCCCAAATAAATATATTTATTTATTTAACAAAAGGTCTATAAAATCTATTGGTTTGAAAGAGGCGGGAGTCAGTCGGTCCTTCTGGGTGACCGTGGTCGGGAGATGGGCTCCTCCTCTCCCTCTCCAAGAATTACGCAAAGCCCGCGGCAGAGGTCGTCGGCCTTAGGAGAAAGTTTGGCTCCCCCCCCCCACCCCTCACACACCTGGCTCCAACATGGCCGGCCTCCCCTTTGTGTCCCCAACACCTTGTCCGCTCACCCTCCGAAGGTTCTCTTCACACGTGTTGCCGCCTCCGTGTAATTTCAGTTCAAGGACTTACCGTCCGCTCAGGGAGTTTCCCTTCAAGGTTCCCAAAATCTAGGATCGGAGGAATTTTTTATTTTTTTTTTTGGACTAAAAATTCCAAGCTTGTGGCTTCTTAGCCACCGTGTAGATTATTAGTTGAGAATTTGTTGGGGTTCGGTTAAGAATGATTAAAAAAACATAATTTGAAAAAAATAATGTAATTCTGGATCAACCTTATCCGAAACCTAACAAGTTTTCTGACTTTTCTAAATTGTTTTTTTTGTGGTATTTAATCCCACGTAAATTTTTACAATTTTTAGTGCAAAACATTTTTTAAACAGCTTGACAATGTCAGCTCCTCCGAGCATAAGACGATATATTCGTCTGCCTCGGAGATTAGACTCTCGACACTAGTGCGGGGAATGAATAACCCATCAGACTTGTCTCGGTAGCATAAATGGAAAATGGACCGGCCCGGATAGCAGGAGATCCAGGTAAAAAAAAGAAGGTTAAGCAGCTTTTTTTACATGCGACACCTCAGAGCCAATTTCAGGTGCAGAATATGTTATGTACTAACAGTTCCATTCGTCAATTAATTTATTACTCTAAAATAAAGTGCACTTTTTGAATGAAAAAAAAACCGGAATCTTTAGTAGGCAAAATTAATTAAATTTTTTATTGAAACTCTTGAGCACTTGATTGTTCAGTGTGTATTGTATCCGTTAAAAAAAAAAAAAACATCAATCTAGCGTTAGAAAATCGGTGGTTATTCATCAATGGTTTTTTGTTTTTGTTTTTTCAAATCTATATTAATGGCGATACTTAGTACTTCAATGACTTTTGATTCCATTAAATTCTTGTTTATTTACATTATAGGAAGAGCACAATTGCATGTATCTCCCTATATAGCAGCTCTATCCCATAATTACTCTTACTCTTTTATAAGGTGAACAAGGCTAAGGATCTCGGAAAAATATTCAATGTAAATTTTAAAAAGTTAAGGGAAAATACATCTTAAACTTCTCTTAAAATAGGTCATTCCTCACATGAATGTTTTAACTTGATTGACATTTTTCATAATCTGAAATTTGTATAATTACTCTATTCATAAAGCTATATATTTTAATGAAACAACTTTTTCAAATACCTTATAATGGGATAAATTAGTTTTGTCCCTCATGGTAAAAATTGTTTATAGATTGATATATTCAAAATTCACTTGAAAAACTCATTTTCTTTTCTAAATTTTTTTTCTTATGTATTTATACATTCAGGCTACACCCCTATCTAGTGAAGTGAAGGTTATAAAAATAAATAAAATGTTTTTATTATGGTTTTGAAAGTAATAGAGCAAATAATAACAAAAACAAATTGATAAGGGGCCAAGCAAATGATGCCGAGTAAACTGTTGTGCTTTAACAGAAAGCCACAGAACTTTCCTGTTTTTACCTTTATTTACTGAGGGAGGATGTGAAAGTAGGATCAGGAAGTCACATTCTGTTTGGCGGGCGGTACGGTCGATATGTTCCTGTTAAACGCACATGGGGGCACGTCCTGCACAATTTACACTCCCTAATTCCCCACTCCTGAATTTTTCACGAAAAAAAAAAGANTTTGGTATTTGTTCCCACGTAAAATATTTAATAGCTTGAAAATTATTTTAATAGCTTGACAATGTCAGCTCCTCTGAGCAAAAGACGATATATTCGTCTGCCTCGGAGGTTAGACTCGACACTAGTGCGGGGGATTTAATAACTCATCAGACTTAGTAGCATAATGGAAAATGCACCGGCCCAGATAGCAGGAGATCCAGGTTCGACTCCTGGCTGGGACAGTTAGATTTTTTATTCTATTCCCTTGCACTAAAAATTGTTAAAAATATGGCTTTTCGTTTCCTAAGTAGGACGAAGATGCCTTTAAGATCAATAGGAGTATAAGACAATTTTCCATGAACTTGCTTATGACAATTGATGCATCTTCAGAAATAACAGTTTAGTGGTGCAAAGAAAATTATAACTACTCTTCTTGTTTTAGCCCTTTATGGACACTGAGGTACTGAGCTATTTCAATTCACCGGCCATGAGCGAGAAAAACAATTCCGCTAAGATTGTTTAAGAGTTTACTTCATCCTCAGCAATGGCAGTAGTTGAAAGAGAAAAATCTTGTCTCGCTTATGGGGTAGCTCATTACAAAAAACGCTAAATTTATAGACTTCAATATTGTGCGGCAAGCCCCTGGTCTTAGCCAGATGGCTACTTATCAGATCCAAGGTAGCGGCTTTGACCTCCACGTGAGATTCAGATCTTTCAGCCCTATAAAATCCCTAACCATAATATTTTTCGGATGGACGTCAAACTGCCATCCCCTTGCCTATTTTTACGTATGTACTAAAGATCTCTTTCATAATTAAATTCGTCGACTAACGCAAATATCTTAAGAGCTCCCACTGTAAAAATAGGCCAGTTGCCGGAGCTATGGGGTTGTTCACGCACAGAAAGATTTAAATTGAGAGAATTTAATTTTTATTTTTAACGGTTTGAGTAAAAAAAAAAGTTTAAGCAGCTTTTTTTTACATGCCACACCTCAGAGCCAATTTCAGTGTAGACTATGTTATGTACTAACAGTTCCATTCATCAATTAATTTATTACTCTAAAATAAAGTGCACTTTTTGAATGAAAAAAAAACCGGAATCTTTAGTAGGCAAAATTAATTAAATTTTTTATTGAAACTCTTGAGCACTTGATTGTTCAGTGTGTATTGTATCCGTTAAAAAAAAAAAAAACATCAATCTAGCGTTAGAAAATCGGTGGTTATTCATCAATGGTTTTTTGTTTTTGTTTTTTCAAATCTATATTAATGGCGATACTTAGTACTTCAATGACTTTTGATTCCATTAAATTCTTGTTTATTTACATTATAGGAAGAGCACAATTGCATGTATCTCCCTATATAGCAGCTCTATCCCATAATTACTCTTACTCTTTTATAAGGTGAACAAGGCTAAGGATCTCGGAAAAATATTCAATGTAAATTTTAAAAAGTTAAGGGAAAATACATCTTAAACTTCTCTTAAAATAGGTCATTCCTCACATGAATGTTTTAACTTGATTGACATTTTTCATAATCTGAAATTTGTATAATTACTCTATTCATAAAGCTATATATTTTAATGAAACAACTTTTTCAAATACCTTATAATGGGATAAATTATATTTGTCCCTCATGGTGAAAATTGTTCATATATTGATATATTCAAAATTCACTTAAAAAACTCATTTTCTTTTTCATGTTTTTTTCTTATGCATTTATACATTCAGACTACTCCCCTAGTGAAATGGAGGTTTAAAAAAAAATTAATTGTTTTTTATTATAGTTTTGAAAATAATAAAGCAATACGATTAATAACAAAAATAAGTGATAAGGGGTCACGCAAATGATGCCGAGTAAACTGTTCTGCTTTAACAGAAAACCACAACAGAACTTTCCTGTTTTTACCTCTTTTTATTGAGGGAGGATGTGAAAGTAGGATCAGGAAGTCACATTCTGGTTGGCGGGCGGTACGGTCGATATGTTCCTGTTAAACGCACATGGGGGCACGTCCTGCACAATTTACACTCCCTAATTCCCCACTCCTGAATTTTTCATGAAAAAAAAAAGAGGAGGTTTTAGCAGATTTCTCGATGGCAAATCATGCTATTCATGTAAANGAGCAGTGGAAGGTTATGTTTTCCCCGGGGTTGAAAGCAGTAGGGGTGGGGCTGAGTGCAACAGGTCCCTGACGCCAGAGACAAACTCTGTCCACATAACCTCTGTTAGAGCCAGTGATGACGTGTATTTAGATTCACCTTAACTACCTTGGAAATTAAACCAATACTTGGTGTACTCGGGCGGTACGGTCGATATGTTCCTGTTAAACGCACATGGGGGCACGTCCTGCACAATTTACACTCCCTAATTCCCCACTCCTGAATTTTTCATGAAAAAAAAAAGAGGAGGTTTTAGCAGATTTCTCGATGGCAAATCATGCTATTCATGTAAAGTAACATTTTTCCCATTTATTCCTCGTCTTTTTTATCTTCTTCGCTCTTTCTAGACAAGAAACTACCAGTTGACAGGGTCCAACCAGGAAGAAGTAATTGTTTAAATATATGTAATAAATGAACATCTGAACACATAAATATATGTTATTTTTGTGTCAGTTAAATAATCTAAAATATTATTTCCACCATCAATGAATATAGAACTATCATAACTTTTATTGTCCGTCTTCATTGGTTTCTGCAAACCATCTTCTGTTGGCGAGCGCTTTCGGACATTGTCCATCTTCTGGCCGAATACATGCGTTCACTGTTTGAATACAGACAGTGACAGTGAACGTATGTATTCGGCTTGAAGATGGACAATGTCCGAAGGCGCTCGCAAACAGAAGATGGTTTGCAGAAACCAATGAAGACGGACAATAGAAGGTATGATAGTTATATGTTATTTTTGTTTAATAATATTAGTTTATATACATGTGCAGTTTATGAAATAACTGTATTAGACACGTCTCGTCCGTCTCAGAGGATGAAAAATTAAAATATGTTATTAATTTTTTATTATTTATTTCTAATAATCTTCCCTCATTATTGTAAGCTTATAAGGATTTGCAATATAGACCATATGTAAAAACCAGTTATGTGGAATACTTAACTTTAGTTTAGAAGGTGTACTTATGTTTAGAAGGTGTATTTATTTTTAAGTAACAGATTTACACCATTTAGGAGAAAAACCCACGCAAAACGACCAGATTGCTTATGAAAACGCTTATTTCATTACAAAAGCTGTAGACCAAAACAATTTATAATCACTCTGCGTGGTCAAAGGAGTAAAAAAACTATTAAAATCTGTGAGAAACTTGAGGGAGATTATTCTTTTGGTTCTCCGTGGGTTTAATGAACACATTAGCGCTTAAATCCATATAATATAACAGTGTTTGCCTGGAATCCATCCTATGACGACATAGCAGACGAGCGAGGGATTCTGACGTAACGGTGAGACGACGCAGCGAAGCCAGTGAATGTGTACTCAGTTTACCTTGTCCATAAACGACTGAGGTTACAGTGTCCTAGGTTAGAAGCTTTCATATCCAACCTAGTCAGCCTACAGAAGAAAAAAGGCTTTTGTAACCCGCCTCAATCTGTTCCTCATTCGAAGGGGAGCTTCATGCCCATTCAGAATTAAATTCATTTCTGTTTTACTGGCAAAACACTAAAATTATAACTCGGAAGTACAAATCTCATAAAAGAGTAGTATTGAGCCGCTGTAATGATTAAAAAGGTTTATCTCAAACTTGTGTTTTTTCTATTTAGCCTTAGATGCCATTGTATCTCTTTGGAACCTTCCATAATGAGGGCCCTGTTCGTTACACATACATGTTTGCAAACTGATTTTGAATTGATAAAGCACAATTTTCTTCTAAATGAAAATCTTAATTATTTTCCGACATATTGTGTTATTGTCTCCTTAAGTCCCCAATTAAGGTATATTGGCAAAATTAAAGTGTCAGGAGTAACAGAGAAAAATTAACAGGAAATATATTAATGAGTAATTTAAAAGTATTAGAATATTAAAAGATAATTTATCAACCTGTGCATTATGAAAACAAAAGGAGATTTATTATCAAACTGAAGAAATCATCATAAGATATGAAAATACACAATGACAATGAATTTAATTCGATACATATTCCTGGGAATGAATATACAGAATACTCTGATCGAATCCANTTTTTTGAATCTACCTTGACCGAACCCCAACAAAAAAAAAAACATCTAATAATAATATCTACGGTCATATAAACTCTCATTTTGAAAAAAAAAAAAATAGTTTTATGAATTGTAAGTTAATGTCGGCCAAATTCATAAGGATTAGTTGAATGAACATTAAAGTTATAGAAGTCGGGAATAGCGTGTTTTCTGATGATATGGATATGTCGGTGTAGATAAGATGAGTTAGTGGAAGAGTCGGCCTATTGCATGTCTTTTGTTGTGTAGTTTTCGTAGAAAGCCGCTAGGGTGCGGATAAATAGCCAAGATGAAGGGAATTTAACATCTGGATTCTAATGTAAGGTACGAGTGACAATGAATTTAATACGATACATATTCCTGGGAATGAATATACAGAATACTCTGATCGAATCCATTCTTTATCTTTAGGATTATATTATAAAAATTGATGGGTCAAGACAAGCAAATAAATAATCTTTAAACTAGTGAGACGATAAATTAACAATGTTTAAATTCGAGAAATCCANCCTAAAATAGCTCGGAAAAGTCGTGAAAATTAATATAACAGAGTGGAAGTATGAATCTATATTAATTTCTTACCTCCGTTAACTTAATTTTTAATTCAATTTTGAAGTTCGAGTAATTTTTTTTTTCAATTCAAGAGTCGTTAAGAAGCATACATATATAAATCAATAAAAACTTTGAACGTGCTTTGACACAAATTGCAAAATTTGTTTTGTGGTATCCATCTGGTTCTTAGTAGTAAAAAAACTGCATGTAAGCATAAATACATACACACACAAATATTTCCATATGTACATAATAAATAAATAAAGAAGAAGAAAGAGCGTAGTAAACAGAAGAAAAATTAAACAGGGTATTTCTATATTTTCGGGGATACGGATTGTCCTCCGACAGAGAGGAGTGAAGGGAGACCACTACACACAAACACACACACACACACACACACACACACACACACACACACACACACACACACACATATGTACATATTTATGTGTGTGTGTATATATTTTTTTAAAATATATAATAACCTGTAAATTGTCGGATTTATATTATAACTTAAGGTACATCGTTTCATAAAGTTACCTCAATTATAAGATATATCGGGCCATTTTTCTATTTCGACAACATGGTTGGTTTCATGTTCTAAAAAGATTGATGTGCTTATCGCTTTGTTTTTTTAGATGATCTAAATAGCACTAAATAGAATGCATGGAGAGAGATGTAGAAATCTATGGTTAATTTATTCAAGTAAGCTTCTGTTGAAGGAAGTTCAATAATAAGTATATGAATAACTACATTCGCAGCCAAATATCTGACATTGAACAACCCAGAATTGCACTGATTCTGCTTTTTACCCTTCCATAAGAATATGCCTTGTCTTAAGAAGACATGTTTTGCATAACCTTCCTCCGAGCAGTGGAAGGTTATGTTTTTCCCGGGGTTGAAAGCAGTAGGGGTGGGGCTGAGTGCAACAGGTCCCTGACGCCAGAGACAAACTCTGTCCACACCTCTTATATAACAGGACATTTGCCTTTTGTAATGGACGACCTCGCTCCACTCCCTACTTAACTAATTATTCTTTAACTAGTAAATTTAAATATATTTCTGTCCTCTCCATCTCCAGTTGCAATGCAAATGAGACGTATAGTCTAAAGGAAACTATGTAGCAACGCAGCGCGCCCTCTCTTTCTCTATTAAAGAACTGCAGGTTTTCTCTGGAACTTTCTATATTGTCTAAAAAGGCTCAAANGGTGGGGCTGAGTGCAACAGGTCCCTGACGCCAGAGACTACACAATGGGCCATAACCTCTGTTAGAGCCAGTGATGACGTGTATTTAGATTCACCTTGACTTAACTTCCTTGGAAATTAAACCAATACTTAGTGTACTCATGAAATGACTTGACCAACAGCAAACCAAGCTTAAACCAGATTAAACTCTCTATAACTCTTGCAACCGTCCAATTTAAATTCCTAAAATAGCTCGGAAAAGTCGTGAAAATTTATATAACAGAGTGGAAGTATGAATCTATATTAATTTCTTACCTCCGTTAACTTAATTTTTAATGTAATTTAAATATTAATTATTTTTATTGCGGAGAAAATACAATCAATGAGTATTGAATTGAAGTTAAATAAAACATATTTGCGATTTTCTGAAATTTTTTTCGATATCTCCACCTATCGTACCTACTAAATACTACAAATGACAGTTCAGTTTTTCTTACTAAAAATTGGTTGCGTATAAGTAATTCTTGTAATGTCAAGTGCGAGTAATTTTTTTTTCAATTCAAGAGTCGTTAAGAGGCATACATATATAAATCAATAAAAACTTTGAACGTGCTTTGGCACAAATTGCAAAATTTGTTTTGTTGTATCCATCTGGTTCATAGGAGTAAAAATAACTGCATGTAAGCATAAATACATAAACACAAAAATATTTCCATTTGTACATAATAAATAAAAAAAGAGGAAGAAAGAGCGTAGTAAACAGAAGAAAAGTTAAACAGGGTATTTCTATATTTTCGGGGATACGGATCGCCCTCTGACAGATAGGAGTGAAGGGAGACCACTACACACACACACACACACACACACACACACACACACATATTTATATGTGTGTGTGCGTTTATCTAATTTTTTCTCAATGAAATTAGGCTTGTAGTGTTTAAATACAAAACAAGAGGCTAAGTTAAATATTGAGTAAAATCGAATAAGTGGGGATTTGCAATGCCAAGTGCGAATAGAAAGTTTCTTCTTTATAGTGGAGTGGAAGTATATTTCAATGTAAGAAAGTTACTTTACAAGGGAGATGTAGTAAGACATAGGAACTGGGGAATGTTCAAAGTGCAACCCTGGATGTCCTGCTTGTACCTATGCCTTCTACCATTTTGGTACATGTACCATTTTTGATGAGCAGTGGAGAGCAAGAAGGAAGATAGCGGTCCATGTGACATCTCCTCGGGGTAACTGTCCTCTGTGCTCTGCTAACTCCTGGTCTTATCATACTTCCCTGTCATACCTCGTTGACGGTCGTCATCATCATGCAAACCTACAAAGAAGAGATATCTTCAGTTTGTCTGGACATCCGGGCGTCTAGTTGTCCAACATTCGTCTTTTATGTGGGATGAAGTTTTACAGAGCTGTTCTCCCATTGAAAATAATGCAAGAACAATAGAATAGATGTGGTTTACACTCCAGACAAACAAATTTCATGGGTAAAAACATCTGAGTTTTTTTTAAATTATGAAAGAAAACACTTCTTTTTTTTTTTTTAAAGTTAAGGAGTTACTGGTTTCAAAATGTTCGATAATATATAACACATTTTATTTTTTATTTTACTTGCTAAAGATAATTATCTAAAATTCATTTATGAGAAAGATCATTGGCTTTTTTTTTTTTTGTTTATTTTTCTCGAAATTCCTTTAGCGCAGTACTAAACAGTTATTGTCTTTGCCTTCCTCCAATTCTTCGATGCTCAAATCTTTAGTCGCTTTTTAAGACTGAGCGTTCCAAGGACAGATGAGAAAAAAACTCATCAAGTTCATTGTCGCAGCAAGTGGCAAGTCGAAGTTCGTTGAGGCGAGTCGCTAAACAAACAGAACTATTAGTGAATTCCTCTAGCCGAAAGACTTCGGGCTTGTAGTCAGCACCGATCCTCAAATGTCCTGATACATTCTCTCTTAGATAAAGCAAATACTCTGAAAGTTTGTCGTCTCATATGCCGACATATATTTACAGCTTAGAGAAGTTGTCTTCGTTGTATACAATGTAAAAATATTCCGTAGTAAATTCTTTTATTACACGGCGCTGGGCTTTCGGGATCTATGATCCCATCATCAGAGCTCAGAAATCTCTGTTTAGTTAGTTTAGATGCTCTTTTACACCAAAACTGAGAGCCTCCTCAGCTCCGATAATGGAATCTCCGAAAGCAGAATAAAACAGAATTTCGTGAGACTTAAGCACTCGTCAATTTGATACAGCCATATATTATAAATGAAATTTCNAAATTTCAATGCAATAATATTGTTTGTGTGAACTTTAGTTCTATAGATTAAAATATCGATTTTTTAAATTACTCATTCCGTTTCTTAGGAGTTAAACTATTCAACTAAAAACATTTAATATTATCTCTAATTTTTATGTTCAAATAGAATGTTTTTGACCGTAGAGATTTTTAGTAGATTTTTTTTGTTGGGACTCGGTCATGAATAGGGGATCCAAGTGACACGACGTCACCTCCGCCTTCACGATATCTCTGAAGATGGCTTACGATGTAAGCCGAAACGTTAGTAGATAATTAAAAAATTAACGTTTTTTTAAATTGTACTTTTAGGATCTAACTTGACCGAATATCAACAAAAAAATATCATCTATGTTTTGTCCTGATGAATCATTGAAAACTATTTACTTAAACACCATTCTTGTTTTAAGTTGAGATTTTAAAGATATAAACTTCTTAAACTATGCAGTAAATTCAGATTCAATCTTAAGATACTGAATATAGCTGGTACTGCTATTACAACAGAGATGGATATGGATTATCAATTGCAATGATCTGTAAAGAACCGTCATTATAAGAAATTATTGGAAATCACCACGTTCCAGATGTTATGGAGATGGAGGAAGTACAATTAAAAATATCTCATATATTTAAAAAACTATTTATAATTATTTTAAAAAATCTAGGATCTTGAAAATTGTCTATGAGTTTAACCAATTTCAGAAAATAGACAGGCAGGTCGACTGTTGTCGGATATTTACATGGAGAGTTTTCCACCGCAGCAGCCGTAATAAAGGCAAGACCTCTCTGCTAGTATGTAACAGCTGTGGAGGTTACAATGCCTGTATATATTAAACTGTTCTTAATGCAGCTTGCAGGCTTACTGCGACCCTAGCATTGCATAGGCTGAGAATATAAGTCTGCTCAAAATCCTGAGTATTCTGAAGAGAAAGTTGTGCAGAGCGCACTAGTACAAAAATGTCTCGCTCGCTTTGAGACTGTTTACACATCAGTTTCCATCACTTTAATCCACCCCCGAATAAAGGGCTCTTCTCATCGTGAAGGGCACATATGGTGGGCCCTTTGATTTGAGTATATAGGGATTGATGTAAAACCTGAAGCACTACTTTACAACCGAAAACCATTTTTAATTATTCTATATAGAGATTTAATAATTTTATTAT
>KZ810032.1:20689-35195 GCA_000696205.2 Oncopeltus fasciatus
AACTATAAAGGCTTTCATAACGGATATACATATATATTCACAATTAAGGAATTCCGTATTATATATATATATATTGCGCTCTAGGGTTGTAATCAAATACCTATTATTTAATAAAAATAATAGGTATTTGAGTTTTTTGTTTGAAACAGCAGGCATGAATTCGTTTAGGGCTGAAATAGATTGAAGGGGAACGAATAATATCAAATTGTCTAATATGTACGTTACTTAACATAATATATATATATAATATGTTAGGTAACGTACATATTAGAATATATATAAATATATATAGACAACACAGATTAGTCCAAAGTGTTCAGTTATTTCTCATGAAATTCGACATGTAACTTTCAAATGCATAACAAAAGGCGAAGTTTGTTTTTGAGCAAAATCAGATCAGTAGGAGCGGGAGGTCTTCGATTTAGCGTGAATAATATTTAGTTTAGTGTGGTGAAACTCAACACAGATTTTTCTATTTATAAATATTTATTCTATGAGTTCGTGGCATTTGCTTAGTTTATTTAGCTCCTGGGTGGCAGAGTTTTTATTATAGTCACGAAATAAAATTTCGATTTAATAAATGTGTACAAAAGATATATTTAATAGTTCACTTATAACTCCATTCAGGTTTAGCAATTCTGTGTTCGAATCCCACCCAGGGCAGGCTTTTATTTATAAATAAAAGCATGACTGAACCGTAGGTGTCTAAAATTGGGTAGAAACCTATCGTTCGTCCCTCCCTGCAAGAACCTAAGTGGTTCAAAGAGAGACATACACTACACAAAAAACATTATATTAAAAAAATTGTGACCTGAAAGTAAGTTTGCAAATTCTTTCAACAGTCATGGCACGTGAAATAAGTTATACACAGGCTGGACTCTCTCGGGTAACACCCGAGCCCCTGGTATTAGCTTCGTTGAGACGCGAAACACGCCACAACTCTGGTCGTAATCTGTTTAGATGCATCCTCAACGGCTCTGGGAACTGAACATTAGCATTAGTTCATCACGCACTAGAAGGCAGTGCATTCGTACGTGTGATGAAGGTAGTTCGGGAAAAGTACGTGATGGAGTTCTGGGATTTTCGAAACATAACTTTGAGAATTGTTTACAGGAAGAAATAAAAAAAACAGTTACATAGGTACTAAAGTAACTGGCCTACTTCGCTCCTAAAACTATATACGTGTATATATAATTTAAAAAGGCACAGCGCTTTCGAGACTAATAGTCTCGTCTTCAAAAATTAGTATTCCTATAGAGTCCAGAGGAGCTAATCTTACAACACTCGTCTGGAGGTATCCCGGTCACCGAAGATCTCTCGCCCTGTGGGAATCATTTATTAAGAGCTCCTGATGATGTCCTATTGGGGTGAAAGTAATCATTGACGCGAGAATAATCAAATTTTTGGGAACGACAATTTATTTTTTACTTAATCATATTAACAATTTACAAGAACAAAAAACCTCTCAGCAGTGTAATGAAAAATATCGGTTTATGGCCGTAGTAGAATTATTAGAAGATCCTCAGTGAATCACTTTGCAAGAGAACTTGAAATACATACACAAAATATACAAACATACACGTGTTTTGATTACTTCTCGACAAAAAATTTTTACTTTGTTTAAATAGAAAATATTATTATAATTGGGTGTTATTGAAATATGTGTTACTAATTTTAATAAATTTATTATAATTAAATTTAAAGTTTTGATTTATGCTGTAGTTTACTCCTGCTGTCTTATTGCGCATTTGTTTCACTTCGATAAACCAACATTTTAAAATCAGAAAAAAGAAAATCCGATTCCGCCGGCACTTCTTTGGCTGCTAAACAGAAGAAAGAAATATGATGTTGACGAAAAAAAAAAAAAAGTTCTAAAATTATATTTTAATTGTAAAAGTTGTTATTTGTAAAATATTTTATTGAAGTAGCAATGCATATAGATTTGAATATAACATATGAAAAAGTGATGATATGAAAACAATGTATGGACGCATAATATCCAATAAATGATGATTAGTAATTGTCATTGAATTAATGACCTTTTCTATTAATAATAACACAAATATTATATTACATAAAAAATTATAAANTAATTTAATAAATAATAAAATATGCCTTATGAGTTCTCCAAGTCCATTTTCTCATCTCCAAGTGTTCTAATCACTATTTAAAAGTACAGCATATGGAAAATTTATTTGTAATATTTAAATATGATAAATTTTAAAAAACGCGGACACATTTCTCTACGAAAAAAAATTGAATATAGAATGAATAGAAGAATGAATCGATAAGATGAATTTTCGTATGTTCATGCGAATTAAAATCCATTAATTTAAGTCAATTATATTTCAATCATTAGTTTATTAAATTCCATTAAATGGTCATATTATAATTAAATTTCAATACTGAAATGTAGTAACTATCATGTTCCTTTACAACCATAGTTGAATAATTAAATATTTGTAATATCAATTTAATTTCTATTTATTTATATTTTTAGTTCATAAGCTTTATTTAGGGGTGCCAGTTTAGTCAAAGCAATACAATTAGTAGTCTCAAGTCTTGCGCTGCGGGTAAGCCTAGTCTTGTTCTGAAAAATGCTAGTGTATCGTGGTGTTTAGAATAGGGTGGGTACTCTCATGCCTCTCTTTCGATTCTAATCCTTTGGTTATGCCCGATTTTCTAATTTTGACTGAAGGGTAGCTACATTTTATGATCCTATAGCGATAGGAAAATAGTGCTAACCTGTTCACACCTGACATTTAAAAAGCAAAATTTTCATTATTTTAAAATTGAAGAATTTATCCTATTATGCTAATGTAGGAATTGGCAAGAAATTATCAATATTCTGACGACGAATTCAACATGCCTTTTTCAAGATAGGTATTACTAAAGGCTGGTAGCGAGTATTTATGAATATTATAAACTTGGTAAAACCCCCTTAAGAAAAAAAAATTTAAACATACGAGAAGCTCTATAAAGATATTAAAATCTGCGAAACCACCCTTATATGAAACCGGCCCTATCTTCAGCTTCCGAAACTATAAAGGCTTTCATAACGGCCAATAAAATATTCTTTTTAAGCGAGGCAAAATGGGGACCATTTATTCTAATAGGAATTTCTCAAATCGATGTTATGACTGTCTTATGTATTTACAAGTTTTTTCGCTAAATCTCTCACGATGGGGTGATCGTATAATTAATGAGAGAATAAAAATTTCTAAGAAAAAAAAAAAAAAAAAGACTTGAACTAAATTATTCATGCTTTGAAAACGACATGGTTGTATGTGGTAACACACTGCCGGGGGCACTGATTTTTTGCAATAAACTTTTAGAAATTGCATGCATAATACGGTCAAATATTTGCATAAGTTGTAGATTATTATGGGTATAATTAGCGCTAAAAGTATGGATGGCACAGTGTATCTTTACATGGTACCAGATGTTAAGGTTACACCATTATTTCATATCAATCAATTTATGAATTGTAAACGCCTTCCTGGCAATAGCCTAATACTTTCTTGTTTGTACGCAGATTTGAATTAATAACAGGATTTTAAAATTAAAGAACTTTAAAAACTTGGGATTATTACTTTTAATTAGTAAAATTGCAACAAATAATTATTTCATTATTTTTATTCAAAATTCCTACAGCGATATTGAATAAGTCATTCTAACATTCTGACCTAATTATTAAGACATAATTGTTGAGATTGTGAGATGATCTAATCAAATAGCTTCGTTTAACAGGCGAGGTAGTTAATATATGATAAATATAATATAATTCATTTTAAAAAAATGTCAAATATTAAATGAAACGGTTCTCTACGCCGCCCGCATAGAAGGGTCTCCCAAATCTGGTATTGCAGGTTCCAGTTATTTTTCCGCATAAATCTTTCTTAATTAAATTATGCTCAATAAAATCAAAATAAAATATTTTGTAATTTGTTAGCTATAATGAAAATAAACATATACTCATACATATTAAAAAAAATTAAGATTACTAATCAGAGAGAGAGGTCCCATTGACCATACTCCCAGAAAATTTTTTATGGAGGTCTAGGGGGTCGAGTGGTCATCTTCGTGTTTTAGTAGACGGAAAGGGTTATAAGGATTGGAGTCCGATGGTTAGGCTTATGGATAAGAGGATAGGAGTTTTATGTTCAATGGAGTAAAGAGGGTGAAGTTGTCTAGGACGTAAGGGGTACTAAAATCGTCGTGAAGAGTAGTGTAGGAGGCATATTATGGAACATTTACTAACAATAATAATGATATAAGAATAATATAGTTAAGATTTTGAATTGGAAGAATTGTATTAAATTGATATAGAAAGATTAAGCAGAAGTTGGCCTTGTCTTTTCACTCCTTACTTGACGAAGGTCGAGAATTTTACTCATTGTAAATTTTGGGTGTTCACTGTACTTTTTCTCTTACCTGTTTTTATTTATTATACGTTTCGCAGTCGCTAGTGTTTCATTTCATCTCTCTATATATCTATACATATATATTTATGATTTCTGTTTCAATATCCGGAAAATTCGTATTAGTACTTTTTCAAAATTTATTTGAAATAATAAAATTTATTATTAACGACCTGTAAACACACGTTTCTGCAAATATTTCGGACGGAAGGAAACATATAAGATAAGGGATATAATCAAAACATTTAAATAAAATCTGTTAAAGCGACAAAATGTATTTTTTTAAGATGTGCAGATTTCAAATGTGCTTCTCTTTTTTGCCAAAAACATAAGTCTTATGAAAATTTTGAAAAATGTTTAAATGAGAACGGGTTTATTGTATTAAAAGGTCACTTCTCGCGTTTCTTTTTTAAGAGGGCCTAATGGAAAATAACGCACACGATAGTTCTGCTTTGAAGATGATGGAGTCATCATTATTTTTAATATTAATTTTTAGGAATTTCCTACCAGTTTTGTAAGAGTCCACTGTGAGCCATTGATATCGGAAGCGAGTAATATTCTATCCCCTCTGTAAAAGGATTTTTGCTTTTATCCTTTAAAAAAAAAAAAAAATACAAAAAATAATTCACAGTACTCTTTGAATAACTTTATTTGATAGCCCTCTCTGGAAAACACAAGAAGTTAATCTGCTTTGCTTAACCCACTCTTAAGTGACGGGCATTTAAGATAGGACAGGGAAAATTTCGAGTTGTAGTTGCCCCCTCCCGCAATTAATCTCAGATAAAAGCTGGAGAAATCCTTCGCGATGAAAGGACACTTAAAGAGGTCCTGGAGGAGGTGGTCCGGGCGCCTTCATAAATATCCTGTGGAATCTGATCTGGTTGCGACAGAGGGCTGGGTGCGGATTCGGACCACTTCGGACTCTCACCTAAATCTAGCAATCTAGTGTTTTCTCACAAATAATATTACTGTTGTCATATTAGCCGTGTCAGAAGGACCGGCGGATGGTAATGGGTAAGGATCTGGCAGGGGGTAGAGTTTTCATATGCCAAAAGATGAAAAAAAAATTTTTTTTTTTTTAACTTAGTTTTCTTACTCTGACAACATTCAGGAAATCCCCATCCAATAATCAGTGAAACATCCATGCTTTTATATATCTTACCCTACAATCATTTATTTTACTAATGATTTTATTATGGCCATATATCACTTTTATACTCATGATTTTAATGTGATCATATAATTTACTGATTTTAAAGACACTATATGTCTTATAACTGTTGAAATGTTTTTACATTTCAAGATAACCATCCATCACTCATGAGCAGTATAGTCTAATGGATTTTTCTCCTTCATTTCATATAAACGTAGGATAAGTAGAAATACTCTAAATAAGTTAAAGCTCTTTAATGAAGGTGAAGGAAATGAGGCTAGACCCCTCACCTAGTTTCATTCCTAAATATTTTATATATTATGAAACTTTCGAAAAATTTAAAAAAGAGCTAAATAAATATTAGAGCATTACAAGTGAAAATTCAGTTTAAAATTAATAGAACACTTTTTTCGTAACACATAGAATGATGGAAATTCGAAAGCTCAAGTAAATGTTTCGCTGTGTACATATTTTAAAAATAATTTATATATATATATGAAAAACTCTAAAGAATTCAAGTATTTATGAATGTAATAGNAAATATAATTAAATTAGAAATTTAATTAAAAAGGCAATAACGCAGAAATTGCGTAAAATAAATAAATTACTTTAGAGCATTTTTACATAATATTTATCCTTAATTTTTTTATATCTCCTTGCAAACATTTAGAGACGCTGTAGGAGAAGGAATACTGGTGACATTTTTAATTAAAATTTGTAATTTTGAACTCCAGTATTTGTTTTATATTTTTGAAAAAAAATATTTAGCGTAATTTTTTAAAAGCTGTAAGTACCAAGAATCGTTTATTTTTTGAAGTAATATTAACTAAAAAGAAATTTTAATACAATTTAGAATGACAGATGGACCTCAACAAATTTTTTTTTTTGGAATTTTATAAAACATTTATTTAAATAATAATTTTAGCTAGTTACCAATTTAGCTGAAAGAATTGTTCAAATTACTGTAATTGGAGCTTGAGACACATTTTTTATAAAAAATTAAGGTTAATGTTAAACCCTACTTCGAATCATATAATTTTTTATATTAACAACATATATACAGGAATTATTAGATGTTTTATTTTGTTGGAATCCGGTCAAGGTAGATAAAAAAAAAATTACAAATTTTGAATAATGTGTATTTAAAAAAAAAAATTAACTCTCCATTCGAACACATATACTGGAATATTTAATTCATAGCTTTATGTCTCCTCTATTCTGCCTATTTTAAGGAATTTAAAATAAAATGAGAAAATTGGCGTCTATTGGAGAATTTCAAGTTCATTTCTTGCTTAATTTCAAATATATGCCTAATAAACACTGAATAACAATTAAAGGGAAATAAATATATTGAGAGAAATAAAAAAAGAAAAACGATTGAGTGAATCTTTAGTGATTTCTCGATACCAGCCAGTGTTCCGTATACAACTCTTATGTTCCAGGTGGTTAGCCAACGAGATATCGGGTTTCGTCTTTCACTACGTCACACTTCCAGACGCGCTGTCCCAGGAAGCCGATTCCATCGCCGATAAGTCTCGCTCGGGAAATGGATTGTCCTGTTCGGCGAATATCTTTTAACTTTAAATCCGCAATCAATCATAACAGTTACTGCTCGACCATTAAAGAAAAGTCACGCCAAAGGTGAGGAATATTAATTAGTTCTGTAACATACCGTTCATAATTAATTATGCTTAGTGGTGGTCTAACTGGAGTAAATAGAAATATATGAAGTAGTAAAGGCACTTTTTTGAGTGTTGAAAATAACTATTTTATAATTTAAGTCCCAGAAATAATCGTACAAATGTACGTCCATTCGAGAAGGAAATTACTTAAAAATTAGTTGAGTCGTTGTAAGTAAACTCATTGCTAATATCGTTCTGTTGTAATTTCAATAGAATTTTAATTAATTTCATCAAGAGGGTTAAACAAGGTTTTATTTCTATTAAAATATACAGTATTTGGACAAATATTTTTGGAATTGGAGTTAAATATAAAAGAAATAGCTTCAGGAGGTAGGTTGCAATGTGGTTACTTCTGAAGGTGCTCCGAAAGTCCGGTAATATGGGAGTTATATTGGAAGCTTCAATGTTTGTTATCGCTCTGAGCTTTTTTAAATCAGAGATATATGATGTTGAACATCCGGTAATTTTTTAGCGGAAACCTCAAAAATAATATTTAACAATTTAAATGGGGATTTTTTTAACCGTGCAGATTATAGTATAGAATTTGCTGGGGTTCTGTGAAGTTGGATCCAAAGAAATTCGATTTTTTTAAAATGTATTTTTTATTATCTACCGACGTTTCGGCTTATATTGTAAGCCATCTTAAGGGCCTTTGGAATACTATACTGTAAGAAAAGTTTAGAAAAAAAAAAATTATGTGATTTACATTATTATTACATAAAATTGATATAACTGAAAGTAATGTAATATGAAATGCTTAGAAAAATATTGGTATTTTAATTGTATTTTTTTAAAAATCAACCTTGACCCAACAAATTCTCTACTAATATTGAACAATGTAAACATGTTATTCTTAAACCATAGACTGGAGGAACACACCAATTCTTGCTTCGTATTCAGAAGAATACATAAAGACAATACAAAAAGAAGTACTTCTATTGCAGATCTATAAATAGAAGGAAACCGAGAAAGAGAGTTAATAGATATAAGTCAAAAGGTTAGGTTGTAACCTATAATTTAGAAATACTAAATGCTAAAATAAGTACTAAATATTTAAATTTATTAATGTTTAATGAATGAAGACAAATAAATCCTTGCTAAACATCAAGAAAGAGCCAGAGAAATCCCCATGTATGGATAAAAACCACAGCTGTCTTCAGCAGAGTAAGGTGCAAAAAGTGAAGTTGTACCTCTCAAGTCCAGTACTTCTGGAAATTTATGTCCTGAAAACTATGACTGTGGAAGCCTACGTGAACATAAATATATCAACTTTTATTCAATTTTTTTAATTTAATTTAATTTAAATTTAAATCTAAGTTAAACTTAATTTTGGATACAAATTAGTTTTTAATTCTACCAAGACCGAATTCCTCTCCTCATAAAACTCGACTGTCAATTTACCTCTAAATTGTCTCACTTTCTTCAGAGTTTTGTCCCCTTTTTAGTATTTAACATAAACACTATGTAAAATTTCAGGAGAATATAACAGGATTTCGTAATTATTTATTTTTTTGTGAAAAGTATCTCAGAATTCACCTCACTAACTCAAGCTGGTATAACATAATAATAACAGTTTTGATATAGTTATAGCGATAAGAAAAAATAAAAATTTAGGATATCACCAACGCAATAATTAATTTAAAATGTTTGTTGTTTAAATATTGTTTATATTCTATATTGATTTAATTAGCTATCACTTTTTTTAGTATCACCATTAATTCAACAAACAGGTATGGCGTGCATGATAATGTTCTTTACTAACTTACGAGATGTAACATAAATATCTTTCTTAATTTACAATTAACAATTTCAACGGAATATTAAGGAAAAGATTTTTAAATTGGCTTTATTTAAAATAAAATGCTTTCAATTCTAATTTATTACACTCAAAGAAGTTATGATATTTACGGTTGTAGGGACTTTCGAGAAATGCCTTCGGCTCTTCACCGATCCTACAAAGGAGAATGTAAAGTCGTTGTCCGTCCATATTTGTACAAGTAAAATGTCCTAGCGCCTTAATATTGGAAATTCGACCTCATTCCTTAAATTATGAGATGAGTTTGTTTGAGGCTGAAATCGATAGTGGGTAAGGTGGTTGGGGGGGGGGGGAGAGGGAGAATTCGCAAATCCTATGTATCTTAATTATTTATAGTTGAAAAAAGAATTGTAAAACATACTAACAAAGGCTAAATTAAATTTACTAATATTTAGATTATATAAAATATTAACGAGAAACGTAAAATAACGAATTCCTAAAGTGGACTTGCTTTTTTTTTTTTTAACATACCAATTACCTAAAGGGTTATTATGACTATCAATGAATATAGAACTATCATACCTTCTATTATCCGTCTTCATTGATTTCTGTAAACCATCTTCTGATAGTTCTGACAAACTAGAAGATGGTTTGCAGAAACCAATGAAGACGGATAATAGAAGGTATGATACCAATTACATTCAGAATTTAAGAGTCTTCTTTAAAAAAAAAAAAATATTCGTTTTTTGATTTGGAGAAGTTTATTGACTGTCTAGCTTTATGAGAGAGGACTAGTCAGGGATTTGAATAAATAAAAACTAACACCAAAAAAAAAAAAGAAAAGTTTTTACTATTGTCAACATTTTGACCTTATTTTTCAAGCCTTCTTCAGGGCAATGGTGGTGACGGAGGGAGAGTATCTTATTTTAGGTTAACTAAATCATGACTGAATGAGTTTTGGTTGAAGTCGAATGAGAAGGAATAAGGGATTTGGTGTTAGACCAGATTCAATAATCTTAAATACCATGGTAAATAACAGTGTGTTATTTTGTCTTTGTAATAAGACAAAAAGTACTTTAATGTAATTTTATGATCTATAGATTAATAGATTTAAGCAAATGTCGTATGACCCGCATAAGGAATATATTTAAGAATAAACTAGGAAGATTGAGAGCTATCAACAGTTAGCCTAGAGACAACCTCAAGGATATCAAGTTTTGTCTTTATTGTTTGTTGTTTATTGTAAATATCAAATTATCATGTATATTTTATGGGAGGAAACCGAACCTTTTTAATTAAATGTAGAAAATATGCATATCATGCATGGAAGGACTTTTAGAAAATGATTTCTTCAATAGAGGTTTGTTCTAACCCCAGATTTTTTTTTTCAAATTTGCATACTGTCTATTCATTGTCAGCTATATAGCAGGCGTTAGCAAGAAGTATCCCATAAAGGTTTATGGAAATCAAGCCTTATTTCACGTTTTGGATCAGGCCGGATTTGCCGAGAAAGGGCACAGATCTCCGAGGCCACAGCGAGATAAACGTCAGACCGCTGCACCGCACCGCTGTAATGCAGTCCGGCATTATGCATGTCCGACGGGGGCTAAAAACAGCTGATTTAGCCTGGAAACAGGCGGCCTTTCACCTGGAAGGAGAGGGTGGGGGGGAGGTCTAAATCACCGGCCACTCCCCCCTTCGGGAGATCGCCCTGGACACAATTAGCCGCCCTAGGAATCCAGAGATAAGGATCTCGTTCATTAGGTCAGCCTGCCTCTACCGCCAATGGGGACACGCCATTGTAAGGGGTCACTTCTTCTTTCTGCTATTGTGCAGGGGTGGGGAAACCTCTTGCGAGGCCTAAGAAGCAGGAGCTGCGTATGGTAGCAGATTTCCTTTGGTTCCTTAAAGAGGGGAATTTCATAATTTGACCATTAAAGAACAATAAAGGGAAAAGGTATAACGAGAAAGGTTATACCCCTGTCTGGGGATAAAATGACGTAGAGGGCGGCGCTCAAACGTCCTTCTTTAAATCTAAATATATCATCAAAACGCCGTAAAACGTCACAGAACATAAACGATAGAAAAATTTACCGTTTCTTCTTCCGGGTTGGATCGTGTCAAATTGTTGATAGTTGCCGAGCTTTCGCACGTCATGTGATGGCTTCTTCGGTGCGAAATATAATAAAAATAGTGCGAAAGCTCGGCAACTATCAACAACTTGACACGGTCCAACCCGGAAGAAGAAACGATAAATACAGATTCCTGTTTTTTATTAACTGATTTATAGTGGACATATTAAGGGGTATTTATAGGGCGTAATAACCTAGAAGTTGATTGCCCTTCAATTTACTACTGCTACTACTACACCTGACGACCTTCGAAGCCTACGTGAAGATAGAAAATTAAATTTTACACCTACTGAAAAATAACTGTTTTACATATTTATTTTTCATGAGACTAATAATAACAAAGACTTTATTCTATTGGTAGATGTTTTTTTGTTGTTTTTTTTTGTGGGGGGAGATCGGTCAAGGTAGATCCAAAAAATACAATTTTTTTTTTATCTTCCTTGATCGAATCCCCAAAATACTCATGATATCTACAGTCAAAAATTCTCCATCTGAAATTTATTCTATTGGTTTCAAAATCTACCCCTACCCTCTTCTACTCATCCTCTGATTTCAGTCTAAAACAACTCCTGCTTATGTGGTATGAAAAAAGATGGCTCAAAAAGGGGGGTTCTTGGTTTATACTTATCGAGGCGGCCAATCCAATCGCCAGATATATGAATATAACTGTATAAAATGTTACTCCCTTGATAAACATTTTTTCATACAAATACAGTTTTATAGCTACTAATTACTGATACTACTATATAATACTAATACTGATTACTAATCAGTTAAACGAAAATTAACTAAATAGGTAAAACAATACGAATTTGTGTATGAACATATCCGAAGTTTACTGAAGTGTTACGTCTTTTTATCTCCTGTTAAAAGATAAGAAAATTTATATTCGACAGGTTTAATAGGAATTGTTGGATTCCTTTTTGCTCTTTTCTGTCAAAAGGAACATATTTCACAGTAAAGCTGTAATTACATTTTTTAAAATGTGAACTGCTACTCTGTAAATATGCCAAATTTTATCTAGGTCAATTTTTAAAAATAGGTTTTTTTTTAATAGGATCAGTCACGAAAACCTCAAAATTTCTTTTTGATTGGCTGTTATTTGCTAAAATTTATAATAGCTTAGAAAATTGTCGTCAATATGACGTTGTCCAGCATCTAGATGCGCTTTATTGTGGATCAATTTTAAAAATAATGAAACAAAATTTAGTATTTTAGCTTCTTTGTGCTTTTTATGAGTTCGTTAATACAAAATCGTATTGAGCATGAATGGGGTTTTAAGGAAGATCAAAATTATCTCCGTTATTATGAGCATTAATATAAATGTAGATGTACATGCAGATATCATAATAGGTGTAAAATATAATGTCTTATTCGATAATATTTTAAAAAGTCACATAACATTTTGAATATAATTGCAATGTAATGTGTTGGCCTGGCCCACTTAATTCTCTGTTGAGCGAATTCATGAGATTGAGAAAATATGGGGAGAAGGATATAGATAAATAACAAAATATATAATTTCATATCTTTATTTTTTATTTGGTCAAACATGTTAGGTGCAAAATATTATTTTTATAAATTTATGTTCTACAGTATTTAAAAAAAAATCTATTACGGAAGATATTTACTATTATTTTATTATTTATAACTAACAATGGCTAAGTTCTTCCCCCAGTATTCCATCCCAGCCAGCAAAGAGCCAGTTCTATTGGTATTTCCTTTTATCATTTGCTATCCTCGACAAATTATATATAATTCGTCATTTATTCTAAATAATGTATATTATAATTAAACGTATTTATATATAGTGAATAAATAATGATATTACTAAAATCTATGCAAGGTAAAAAAAAAAGTAATTTACAGTCTTGCCCCTTGATCCACACACACACACGCACGCACGCACGCAAGCACGCACACACACACACACACACACCTTCTTCCTAATATCTTTATTTTTCTTCTGTTGAATTATGTTCTCACATTGCTGTAGATATTCCGCATAAAGACACATTAGAGTACTCTTTAATTGTTCCTTCACTTCCAAACAAGATAAAAATTAAGTACATCCTCTCCTACTATAATTATTACATTATGGAAAAAGCTAGGTGGTGTAGCGTTATCTCTACTGATAAGAGATAAGTCTCCTGCCACGAGCATTATCTAATTTTCATTTGGCGCCTTTCTAATTTGCCAGTGGGATCTCACCCGGGATGTTAAGCAGGGTTATCCCCCTCACGAATGCATACTGATTACCTACCGCCCTCAACTAACCCCATTGAAAATATCGGACTTAGACTTCTAAAAATACAGAGATCTTAAGTCAGGCGCTGCGGGTTTAAGTCAAGGCCTGGGTAAACTTTTATCGGAAAGTGAAATTTTCCTGTTTTATTGGTGTAAAGAATATAGTGGCTATCAGCAGATAGTTCATCCTTATATGAATAAGGGGTTGAAAGGAAATTATAAAGAAAGAGTATATGAAATAAACAAATATGCATGTTATATCAAACACATTATAATAATACGAACAATAAATAATTCAAATAATTAATTTTCACTGAGATAATAATAAATAAACAAAATGCTTCAATTATTAAAAATAATTAAACTTAAATTTTTAATATACTTTTATAAAAAGTAATACTCCTCACGCTGGATCAGAGTGAGTAAGGTTAAATTTTGAGTATCACAGTTATTCAATCGTAAATTTGAATTTTAATCACCCCCTCGTTTCATACTCTGTACGATTTGAACAATAATACTCAAGTATATTGTTTAAAAAATTGTTTATAGGGCTAATAAAAACGAAGGCGGAGAAAATCTACCCGGCTGACCATGGAAAAAATACATGTGACAAATATTTCTTGTCCATCAAGCTGGAGTTACGTAATCTACGCAGATTTCTCTTGTATCACTGGATAAATGAGGAAATTAAATTTCCAAGAGAACACTGAGCTTAAAAGTTGTGACCAATAAGCTTTGCTCTAGACAGGTCAGGTAAGAGCTTAAGTTATAAGCTATAAAACACTTATACTTCGTGACTAACGTTTCTCGTATGAGTGTTTTAGAAAATGAAGTGTAGAAAATTACTTTTTCCACAAATTTGTGCCTATAAACGTTTTCGTTACTTAAATAACGCAATAAGATGTTGTGTTAATAATTGATCTTCCGCTAAACTACTATTTCCCTTATCCGTTTTCAACCAAAATTTTACAATATAAACAGTTTTTGTTGTTGTTTTTTTTGCAGCGAAATACCTAAATATCGAATTTGGTTTCTATAATTAAAAAAAAGGCTCCTAATGCGTTAAATTACAATCTTAATTAAAGTTTTTTTAAAATTGATTATAAATATTTATT
>KZ810032.1:40826-51684 GCA_000696205.2 Oncopeltus fasciatus
GGTATATATACATATATATGTGTATGTATGTGTTTACGATTTAGGTGTTTATAATTGTTTGCTTTTTTTAAAAGAGAAATCGTTTATGACGTTTTGTTATATTCAATCATTAATGGATAGCATTTTAAAATTATAATACATGTCTGTAGCAGAAAAGTGATAAACATACTCTCGGGGGCATGGATTTCTTTGTTGCATTCTTCAAGGATCTTCTTCTCTTTTTCTGCAAAATCAAGATGGCTTTTTGAACCGTCATCGGGTCTCTAAAAAAAAAAAAATAATCCTTCTTATAAATCCCATGTAAAATGGCAACTGTTGAAATTCATAAATTTAATATAATTTCTCTAAAGTTTTGTTAAATTTCATAAGAAACACAATGCGTTAAGAGATACAGAAGCCAAATACTAAGTGTTTCTGTTTTAGAAAAATAATGTATCTCTAATTTTTAGGAAGCAGGCACATTAAGTTTCGTTAAAAATTGATTTTATTCGGAGTAAATTGATTGTAAAAGTCCAATAGGACAATGACAGGAGCACCTCATGCATATACAGTTATCCTAATAACTATACAAAATTACATGTTCAGATGGAGAGTTTTTTTACCACATATTTTATTATTGGATATTTTTTGTTGGGGTTTGGTCTAGGTAGAAACTATTCGGTCAACTACTTTGAACGAACCCCAACAAAAAACATATAATAATCATATAAAATTACGTTTTACACAAACTATACATCGTAATTTTTTTTATAGACTAATACCGAAAATGTAATATTGATTATTCAACTTTATCTTCCTCCTAAATCACTGCACTCAACTGAATTTGAAGCATAGAATATATATATATATATATATATATATATTATGAAACACTGGCGGCTGCGATATATAGTAATCAAGAACAGGTGGGATAGAGAGTGCAGTGCATACACGAAAACAAAATATTACAAGGAGCAAAATTTTCGCCCTTCGTTGGTGAGTAGTGAACATTTTACTCCTTGAGATATTTTCTTTTAATGTGTGCACTGCACTCTCTATTCCACCTGTTTTTGATTACCATATATGTATATATGAAAATATATGATTCAATTCAAAATTATTAAATATTGCGAATAAGCTGACAGTTTCATACTCTCTTTTGAATATTAATAAATCGTGAAAGTACTCAGAAGCAAACTGATTATGAATGTTTAAAATAAAAATACACATATAATATGAAACGGGTATTTTTTGCATCTTCTAAGTGGAATCAGAGAAGAATCGAACAAATCATTCATAAGCAAGTTTAATTTCCTTTTAAATGCGTTTTCCTTGTTTTATTAAATATTATAATATAAAGTGTTAAAAAATTTAAGGTGGACTGATGGTATGACGTAACTTGCTGGAAGTCACGAATTGGAGATCAGCTGTCCAGACCCGAGCAGAAGGGCGGAGACTCATATGCCAGGCCGTGACCCATTAAGGGTACAGCGCCATCTGGTAGGAAGGTTGGTGAGCATATTCGTAAAAACGTCATCGAACTTAAACGCTGGAATATAGATGACTTTCACATTCCGCTCCTTACCCTAGGTTACATCTCGACTCACGAATCTCATGGGGCGAGCATACCAAAATTAAAAGTCTAAAACTTAAAGGATGGCACGAATGACTCCTATAAAGAGCAATGAAGAGGAACTCAAAACTTGCTATAGATAACAAACTAACGCTGTATAAGAATTACTGCGACCAATCTGGACATACGTTGTAGAACTTTGGGGTGACGCCAAGCCTTCCAACATCCAAAGAATCGAATCCTTTCTAACCAAATTCTTCAGAATAATCGAAAATTCTCCCTTTTACGTATCTAATTCTTCCCTTCACCATGACTTCCCTTCAGTCCAAGACCTCATTTCCTACCGCTTCCCCTCTTTCCAAAATAAACTTCTACGGCATTCCAAACCCATCTGCAGAGGCCCTGTCCTCAAACTGTAATCCCAATAATCCTTCCCGCTGACTCAAACGAAGATGGCCTTGGAAGCTCCTGAGAACATAGTTTCTTTTTAATTTAAAACTGGTATCACAAATCTTCTCTTCTAATGTGTAACTTCATTTTATGTTCATTTCCCTTAAAATGGATTCAAATTATAGAATGTTATTCTTGACAAACTAATAAAGAAATGTGATTTAAAAAAAAAGAAAAGAATAAAAGGTAGATACATATTGACATATAGGAATAGGATACAATTAATAAAGAGGAATAATAATAAATAATATAATCAGGAGACAAAAAATAAAGAGGATGATTTATCCTTTTCCTTCGGCTGATTATGGTTACAAACCTCCTTTCATTTTGCTTAAGGAAGAAACTTAATGCAGGAATTTTAGTTTAATTTTTCAACTTTTCTCATTTCAGAGCACTAACAGACAAATATATATATATAGTTTGCACAGGTGATATTTTAGCTGGAATTGTCAAGAGATCCTAGATAAATACAGTGGAGTCCATGTTCCTACGACAAGCCAGACTCACTCCGTCATCAGCCATATGGAGATATGCCATATGCCAGTAGCACCCCCAGTAGCAGCTTCAACTACCCCCATCTGTGTACTGAGAGAGATAACACTCTGTGTCAGCTACTGAACTTGAGGCCCCTGGGCAAGAACCGAGTCTTCAAAACATCGGTATACCAAAAATGATATTTTGAATAATTTTGGAGAATTTCTAAGCTTACATTCAAGTTAATAAGCAATTTTCAGGACAGGCCTTATTTTCACACTTGCCTTATTTTTCGTTTATAGAGAATTTTTAATATTCTTGTGTCATAACATCTTTCATACAGATGAATATTAAGGAAGATATTTAAGGATGTAATTTGGAGTGTTGGGCGAGTCCTTAGATAATTTTACAGTGTTAATCTATGCATGTTTTAATCTGGTGACGAGTTGAATGATTTTCCTATATTTCTCTATTATTTGATATAAAATTTTCGTAATGCTAATAATAACAAATATATTTTGATTTAAAATTTTGGCCTCCCTCTAAAATCCCCTCCCCTACGGCCATATTATACATTGATGAAGTCCCGTAAGAGTTTGTAAAAAGAAACTTAAATAACAAATTTACATATATATATATATANGAAATGTTTCCTCAGTCGAAATTGATAGCTCATTAAGTTCAGTTAGAAATATAAGCTCTCGTGCGTTGAAGAGGAGATGAGCATAAATCATGTGAGAAAGGCCCCTCCTCATGTGGCCAGAAGTCGAGGCTGTCTTGCTGGACTGGTTTCCCACTGAAACATTCTATCTCTACTCTACATCGTCTTCTCATGCTCCGGATATAATAGCTACAGGCGGTGCTGGAAATCCAACTTCTCTTTCTTCAGTCTTCCCTGTAATGACCGCTTTGCCAACCCCGAGCTTATAATTCATGTTTAAACAGTACCTGACAGTTGCCATCAGGCTACTGATTAAGAGATTTGGTTTGTATATATATATATATTTGTGCTACATTCCTTTGAGAACCGCTAAAAGAGGAAAGTATTTTCCTGATAAGATTGTTTACTATGTTTAATATTTTTTTTCTCATATGTCACCAATTAAAGAACAACTTTTCCGATGACCTTCCTTCTTGTACCAAAAGTCACAGTGCAAGTCAAACTCCAAAAAGGGGGGGAAATAAGATTGTAGAGGGGACTTTTGTCTAGCGACTGTAGGAGACCTGGACTGTCACCTCCCACCTGGGTGAAGTAACGGACGTCCCTTTTAATCGCCTGATGACTTTGGAATAGTGTCATGGCCGCTGGCAGACTGTCCGCGCTGCACATTTTATAGGCGCACGTAAATAGATCTCCGCTCCTTTATCTAGAGTTAATGACAGATTATCTCTTCAGAGTCAAACGGCCTTGCTCTCTCTCCCTCTCTCTTTTACAGGCACTTCTACACAGTCTCTTACTCTCTAACCTACTCTCTCTTTTACCTCTATGTCAGTCTCTCACTGAATCCCTTTACCCTTCTTCACTTTATTACCATAACTCCATTTTTCGCTTAATAGTCAGCCCCTTGTTCGCCATCTCTTTTTCATCGCCTATTTCCCTCCTACTCTTCTCCCTCTGACTATCTCTTCTTTGTAGATTCATCTACTCCATTTCTTTCTAACGTCTCTCTTCTATCCTTTACATTGTAGTCAACCTTTCTCTTTCACTCTTCCTTTCTCTTATGGTCTCTATAGACGATCTCTCAAATCTCTCATTCTATGGCAGCATCAAGAGAGTTAAATTCTTTGCTTCGGGTAGTTAGAGGGTTATTATTCGTTCTTCCTTAGAACCTGCATAGCGCATTTCCCTTTGAACTCTATATTCAACTCCCCTTTGATTGATCGATCATGTTCATATGAAATTAATCTCATCTTGTGAACAGATGAAATTTTAAGCCCAAATATGGCTTTTATAAAATTGGTTTTTAAGCTAATTATTGTAAACGATTAAACTGGTCGTCAACAACAAATTTTAAAATTTCATTGTCAGCTGTGATATATTTTTAAGAACTAAAGTCCCACAATGAGATCAATTTTTCATTTATTCATCACGATACAATTTTAATTATTTATAAATATTAATTTAGTTGTGGTTTATTATCCCACGTAAATTTTAAACAATTAATGAAAGGGGATACAAAAAAACTCTATCTGTCCCAGACAGGACTCGAACCTGGATCTCTTGCTTTCCTGGACGGTATGCTTCCATTACTAGTGTCTCGTTAGTGTGTTGGGAATTTAATAACTTATCTAGCTCGTCCCGGTGGTGTAATGGAAGCATACCAGCCCGTAAAGCAGGAGATCCGGGTTCGAGTCCTTGCTGGGGCAGGTAGATTTTTTATTCTATTCCCTCACATTAATTGCTTTATATTTATTGTAATTTTTTTATACATTTGTCTAGTCTAATCACGGTTCATCGTCGAAAGAATATTTTCACGAATATATATTTTTATAGCGTTAAAAATTTGTCAATAATTCAAGTTATTTAATTTTTAGCGCATAAGGCTTTTTCATGAAATAGTGAAAATGTGGTGTTTATTTTCTATATTGCTAATAATCATATTATTATTTATATATGTTATACTATCTATGAATATGGTTTTATTTATTTTTCTCATCGTGAAAGACCCCTTATTTTTCGATAATTGTTCAAAATCGGTAGCTTTTACAGCTGTCATACTGAAAATCTCTGAAGTGGATAAAAATATGCTTCTTGTTAGTAGTTTGCACATTTGCAACAAATTATCACTGGTTAAAATCGCAAAAACATCAAAGGAAAAATATGTCTTAAGCGAATTCTCTTAAGGGAAAGGTGGAGTTGAAGAAAAGACCAAATTGAAAAATCGTAAATTTCTTATTGTAACTGTTAGATTTAGAAACTATTATAGAACCTAATATGTGTAAATTATAATTTCATAACATTTATATTTTATAAGATTTTTAAAATGAAAAACGCATGTCAAAGACATTATTTATGAATGTATGGTACTTCTAAAGATTGAGAGAACCATCTTATGCCTCTATATTTTTATAAAATAATAATTTATACATCTTTCTAGACGAATGAATATACACGGATAGAGTTTCAAGAAGTAAGGATTTGACAGCTGTATATTTTTTTTTATAAAATTGAACCTTAAACGACATAAAAACCCATTTCTGACAAACAGTTTATCAAACATTAATTATTCTGCAAATCTAAATTTCCGACTTGATTATTATTTTAATTTACCTACTCTGTTTATTAACATTCATTGCACTCAGGTTATTTGTTCTATTCTCAGCAAGAATTTGTTTTTCACTCTCATATCGTTCACTTAATTCAATTATTAATTTTACTCTGACGCAGTATATTTACAATTTTCAGGACCACCAACACCAATAGTTTTCAAAGTATTGGGGTCCTATCGAACAAATTGTCATGAAATTTGACTTTTATCCTCTTAACAAATATAATAAACCAAACACTATTATAATCACATGTTTCGTTAAATTTCTACCCCTTCTACATCAGGTATATTATTTCAAAATTCGTTAGAAACTTTTATCAGCTCAGACCATCAATTTTGGGGCTTTCTTAGGCAGTGAAAAACACAATGAAATGAAATACCTGAATTTGAAATATTATAAAAACTGTTGTGAAATATTAGCAGTATTTTATAATGGAAATATGATTTGGAAAGTGAACAAAATAAGATTCATTTACAAGTTAATCTGTCTTTTTTTAAATTATAGGCGTGGCAGCAAGGTGGTCATTAACGCCAGTGGAATTTGAGGGCTTGCCCTTGGTTCTGTTCTAATTAATATTTTCCCTAGAGAATCATATCTGTCTCCTTTATGTTTTATTTTGTTTTTATTGGGTTATATATTATTTTGGCCATTATGTGTATGTTACTACTGAATGCCGTCATTATAAATGTGACAGCGCACACTCGGGCGACCCTTCTCCAGCTCGCAAAAGAGAAGGCGGTGCAAAGAGACTTTCGTAGCTAAAGTAAACTGTCTTCCTCTCAGCACCATAACCCAGACTTGGTGGTATCGACGTATCGATATACAAAGGTTAAATTCTGCCACACTACCTCTTTAAATTACTTAAGCCTTAGCAGTGGAGAAGCGGTGCCTTAAAGACTTCATTGATTTTTTATTTTATTGATCGCTTTTCTTCTTTGCAGTTACTTTTAATGGGTTGTTTCTTCTTCTGAGAGTCTTGTATTTTATTTAGGTGTCGGCCAATACTCCTTGGTGGCTGTTGACTCCAGTCGGCTTGTCACCCTGCCTACAAAGTGTGCTTGTGATCTAGACAAGTCCTTGCTGGCTTCACCATTACGGATTGAATTTCATGGGGCATACAGGAGTCTGTCGCTCGACTTGGGTGACTCTGTTGACATGATTTAGCATATATATATATAAATAAAATAAAAAATTGTTCCATTAGTGGGCTTATTGTCGAAATGTTTCCTCAGTCGAAATTGATAGCTCATTAAGTTCAGTTAGAAATATAAGCTCTCGTGCGTTGAAGAGGAGATGAGCATAAATCATGTGAGAAAGGCCCCTCCTCATGTGGCCAGAAGTCGAGGCTGTCTTGCTGGACTGGTTTCCCACTGAAACATTCTATCTCTACTCTACATCGTCTTCTCATGCTCCGGATATAATAGCTACAGGCGGTGCTGGAAATCCAACTTCTCTTTCTTCAGTCTTCCCTGTAATGACCGCTTTGCCAACCCCGAGCTTATAATTCATGTTTAAACAGTACCTGACAGTTGCCATCAGGCTACTGATTAAGAGATTTGGTTTGGTTGGCCATTAATGATTTATCTTCTAGTAGCGAGCAAATCACTTAGTTCTGGAAATGTTGGTGAGTGCATCAGGCATGAGACTATAAGAGACTTTTGAATGGAAACTTGATGATATTTGCATTTTATCTATGTAACTAATATATGGGCATACGAAAGTTCAGTAGTGATAGTGCACAATCACTTTACACTGTTTTTATTCGTACTGGCAAAGCGGATTCTTGATGTGAACCTGGGAGAACACATTGGATGCCATTTTTTTTCGAATGGGAAATGTCAAGCTTGTAGAATATTGTTCCGACCAAACACTTGGTGTGCCGTGGGTCACGAATAAACATTCCCGCATTGTGTGTTTCCCCCTGGGTCTCTGAAATTTTAACGGGAATTCATAAATATGGTGGGTTAGAATGTGTAACTTCTTTTTTAGCTATCTATAACCTCTGTTCGACTCATGGGGGCGTTATAACATAACCTATGAAATGCCTATGAATATCTCTAGGATTCTCAGTCTTGTGCTGTATTTGCAGCATCCAATAAGCGCAATTGAACCAGCTGCTTTTAAAAAAATCTCGATCTACAATCAAACCTTCTATGAACCGCGAGATTGTGCATTCCACTGGCTCATCTGTCTATAAGGCCAAAGTAGATCAGGTTTTTGGTTTCTTATCCGGGTATGAAGCCTTATGTTTTTTCTGAGTCCTCCCATTATAGGCACGTTCTTTCTTTGGGCAATCCAAGGCATCCTCAACAGCCTTCTGCATTATGTAACATAAATATGAGTTGCCTATATGGGTGAAACTTGAATTCACGTTTGAAACAGAATTACAGGTTATACGCTCTGTGTATGTTATGCAAAATATTTTCAGTGTGTTCAAGTTGTAACTCTACGAGAGAAGGGAAACTGTCAAATCTTCACATCAATAACAGTCACTACTTCAAATACCATGGAGAGGGCGATCATTAAAAGTAGATTATACAAAGGGGAAGATCTAAATATAATGAAACATTATAAAAAATTGCCAAAAAGGTATTCAAATGTTGGAAGCTCTCTATGGTAATAATGATTACCAAAATAATAAAGGATTGTGGGATTTCAATAATGTAAAAAGCTAACAAATTATAACCAAATAATCCTATTTACATAAAAGAATAATATCATTAAAATATTAACACTAGTTAAATATTAAATATTGATGTAATATTGGCTGCTATGCCTTTTTTACCATTTTAATGTTGTATATTTTTGCCTGCTACAGATATAAGTAAAATATTTACCTATTATTTATTGGAAGTTATATATTCACTTACTGATAATGTATCTGTATCTGGACTAACAATTCTATCTTGTTGGCCCATAATTGTATAGATTTCAGGAATAAATATTATTATTATATATCTGTAATAATATTTCAATTAAGAAATAATAATAACTGCTATTATCCAATAGCGTCAAATAACTACTACTAATGCGCCCTCACATCAACCAAATTTTCGAAGTGGGATTTTCGCCTGTTAAAAAGGTTACCTCTCAGCCGTTGGTCTTCTGTCTTGGTTATCTCTTAGCTCTTCTGGTTTGCCAGCTATTCACACTACTGTGACGTGAGCGGGAGATTGATATTCTTGTAGTTTCATTTGTTTTTCAGGTAGTCCCCACCACTTCCATGCGCGCCAGATTAGGCGTTCAGTGTGAAATAAGTACTACAGTCAATAGCCGAAGACTGTAGAGCACAAAAATTCTCACTAAACTATTTTAGATACTTTATCGAAGCGCTTTGGAAATAGGAAAGAAGGAGAGGTATGCCAAAATTTAATTTTATATTTTCTACAATACTATCTAAAATTCCTCTGTACATAAAAAGCATATAATATTGATTTCTCTGAACGTTGGTTCATTAAAAGAGGAGTAAAACGATAATTTTATCTTGCTAGGCGAAAAAAGACCATCCCAAGAAAGCAAAATTTGCAAAGGATGCAATCAAATGGAATAGAAAAGTGTACTGATCAGCCCTCTTGTTTAATTTCTAAATATTTTCCACTTATATATCAATTTATATTAACATAAAAATGTATCCATTTAAGTGTCACTTTGCAAACTTTCTCGTTGATGTGATCTATTGCAATTAGATTGTCTATTGTGAGATGTTGATTGGTGAAAGGGCCTTGTGAAGCTAAAAGAGCAGATAATGAGTCGGTAAATACAGAAATGTTTTTTGATAATTGTAATTCAATATTTATGGCTAATATTTTGTAGAACACATTAGGTGTAAAATGTAACTTTCAAACGTCTATGTTCTATTTAGTTGTTTTTCTTTTGTTATTTTTTTGTTATTATTTTTTTTGTTCATACAAAAAACGCTTGTACAAGAAGAAATTTACAAATGCAGCTAAGATGGGTGAGCGCTTCCCGTACTTTCCTTTCTGGCCACACTAGAGCAAAGCTTAGTGGTCTTACCTTTTCAGCTCATTCCACTGATAATTTATGATTTAATCGGGTTTTAATTTATACATTTAATACTAATGAATTAAAGGAACAAACAAAGGACATTATTATTAGATTATATTAGTTGGGGTTCGGCCAAGGTAGATCCAAAAAAAATGACATCCCGTCCATAAGTCCAGTCATGGAAATGTGAACGTAGGGACAGGACGTCCTCTCTCGTCTTCATGATAGGCACCCCTGACGATGGCTTACAATGTAAGCAGAAACGTTGGCAGATAATCTTTTTAAAAAATACACTTTTGTTAAATTTGTATTTTTTTTGGATCTACATTGACCGAACCCCAATTAAATCTAATAATAATATCTACGGTCAAAAAACTCTCCATTTAAAGGACATTCTTGTATGTTTAGATCTCTGCAAATTAATTTTTGTTAGAAAATAATCAATGAAAGATAAAATGATGAATTCAATAATTGTTAAACTATTTATTTTAAATAATTGTGATTAGTTGAACAGCAATTTAAAAAAAAACAGACAAGATAATTAGTGTCATATATATACACCTATCCAGTCAAACTAGACAAAAGCAGGAACAAAGAGCTGAGAAATCCTCAAAATAAAAAGATTCATATAAAACTCAACAGTGTAAGCTTTTATCGATAATTAAAAGCTTCTTCTGAGCCAAGGATATATAGAATGAGATGGTAACCTGAAGTACACCCCTCCATCTATGACCTTAAGTGGTTGGAAGGGAGGATGAGACTTAAAGAAAAAAAAAAGAAAAAAAGAAAAAACACAGTACAAGAAGAAACTCTGAATAAAAATTATATAAATTCTTAATTTATCTTCATAATTATAAGACAATAATACAGTTTTCTTAAATTAATTTATTCCTGAAAAAATATTTTTTCCCTTTTTTATATAATGCAATTTTATCTCTTCGTTAAATATCTACATACAATTTTTAGTGATGTTATATCTTCAAGTAATTCCTAGTCATGAATCCTTAAATGGTCATTTTGGTAAGAATTAAAGTTTTGTTTTTAATTTAAATAGAAGATGATTGAATTTTTAATCCCTGAAAAATAAGGGGTTTAATATATATATAT
>KZ810034.1:5210-18532 GCA_000696205.2 Oncopeltus fasciatus
TATATATATATATATATATATATATATATATATATATATATATATATATATATATATATATATATATATATATATATATATATATATATATATATATATATATATATATATATATATATATATATATATATATATATATATATATATATATATATATATATATATATATATATATATATATATATATATATATATATATATATATATATATATATATATATATATATATATATATATATATATATATATATATATATATATATATATATATATATATATATATATATATATATATATATATATATATATATATATATATATATATATATATATATATATATATATATATATATATATATATATATATATATATATATATATATATATATATATATATATATATATATATATATATATATATATATATATATATATATATATATATATGTGTATATATATCAAGATGTTAAGAAAATGAAACACTTGCAACTGCGATTGATATAATAAATAAGAACTGATGGGAGAAAGGGTGTAGTGAACACACAATTCTTGTGCGTGTATATATACATCCTCAATATAACATTTGATGAATATTTGTCTTCGAAATTTTGGTGTCATGTAATCCCCTACACATAAAGAATATATCTTTTATCCATTAAAAAATCTGGCTTCAGGTAAAACTAAATCTCTGCTCTAAACCGAACATTATACACACTGCAACAAAAAACGTTTTACCACTTTTCATATCAGGTAATGCTTATTTCTATTCCCTCTATTGTGCGTTATAATGAACCATGAAAGAACTCTTTTATTGTTCATTTAAAAGGGATATGGTAAATTGCATTAAGAAAATAAACTAATTGCAATTTCTAAGTTCTAAAATTTAACTTTTAAAACCACTATTTAACTTTTTTGTTGGAGTTCGGTCAAGGTTGATCCAAAAATATGTAATTTTTAAAAATTTTATTTTTGTTATTTTCCGACGTTTTGGCTTATATTGTAATCCACCATCAAAGCTCATGGAAAAAACTGTCTTAGGAAAACAAACAAAAATATTATATGATTTAAATTATTGTTACTTGTAGTTATGTCGATAATAAACAATAATAAAAAAAATGCATTTTTAAAATCAACTTTGACCGAACTCCAACAAATAATCTACTAAATATAATTCCACTTGAAAAAACTTTTCTATTTGCATTTAACTTTTTTCATAATTCCCCATTCCTTTTTGTCCTATTTATATTTATATAACGTCCCAATCTATGTCTTTACATTTAAAGTCGTCCATATGCTAAATTTTAGTAAAAAAAAATACTTGCTATTTCTAGGCCGTATAGTAATTGGTCGAATTTTATTAAGATATAACTAATTGTTCAATAGCTCTATATGTTCTTTCAGAATTAGCTAAAAACCTGTCATTCAGAAACCTCGTTAACCATGCGGTTCCTTTAGTATCGCGGGTGTTGACTATTTATATTTTAACTTTAGCTCTCGCATTACAATCTCTCACACAAACCCAACACACACTTAATCTTTCCATATCGTCTAGAGTATACTAAATTGCGTGGCTGATGTCAATAGTTGAACCAGAGTCCTGCAGGAACTCCATTTGTTAGGAGATATTAATTTTGATGCCGAGGTCTTTTTGGCTTCCCATTCTCTGTGTGATCTAATCCTCCGACTGCTGCGTATGCCATATTATAAATGCAACAATAAACAACGGAACATTCTACACCTTGTCTGATCTCTCCGAAAGCATTTACTTCTTGTATTTATCTTTCTCCTTAATGAGAGCCAGCTGATCTAATATTTGAGTAGCGAATTGCCAAGTGGCTGGCAGTCAGGACTCTAATAAAAAGTATATCTTCAGATATTAATTTGAATCGTACAGGGAGCTAGAAAAAAAACTCTACCTCCCCAGCTGAAGTATAGAGTTTTTTTTAGCTCCCTGTACGATTCATATTAATAATGAAATGTGAAATTATTTTACCACAATTATCATCATGATTTTAATGTTAGGTGGTGGCCCTTTGCCAAAAATAGAGTCTGATAAATAGCTAGCAATTTTAGCTCCGCCGAGTACGAGACGATATATTCGTCATAGTTGGTGGTTAGACTCGGAGTGAAGTGCGGGGAACTAGAAATTATTCTCAGCTCCCTCGGCGGTGCATTTGGTTAGCGCACCCGCCCGGATAGTGGGGGACCCGGGTTCGTTCCCCGGCTGATTGAATGAAATGTGGGATCACTTTACCACAACTATCATCATGATTTATATCTTCAGTTATTCGATTTAACTCTTGACTTTTTAATTTTTCTATTCTGAACCACTAACTTTATTCTACAAATCCATAACTGTGCCTTTTTATTGAATCAATATTTATTGCCCTTTTAAATTGAATCATTACTTATTTCTCAAGAATGTTTTTTTTCACTTCTTCGTATTCTTCTGATATGCCGTCAAATNTTTAATCAGTTGAACATCTTTTGGGACTTTCTTTTTCGAAATTTTACATTTGAAACCATTAAAGTCTATTTTAAATTAATTGGTCCAAAGCTGAATATAAGGAATTTGAATTTGTCTTATTAACAAAATTTAGTTTTAAAAATTTCAAATTCCTTTAAGGGGAAGAGTATATAGTTTAGTATATGAAAATTTCACAAATATATGAATTAGGAAGGAATTTTTTTAAAAAGTTCGTATACACTCTTTTGTCTTGTAATAAAAAGTACATGTTATCCTCATTATGAAAGTACCTGGAAGAAAATATATTTTTATATGATCTGTAGCAAAATTCTTTCATGACATCCTACATTATTTATAAGACTATTGTTCTGAACAGAAATTTTCTTTAATAATTTAAATATATTTGCTATTCATTAGTTTTGTGCATTATACTTGCATCCTGTATTGAACATGACCTCAATGCTCTTGGGATGATGCAGTCGACACATTGCGTAATTATACCTTTCTAATTTAGCCCAGCGTCTGCACATTGCATCACTTCATACTAACTTAAATTTCGACTTTCCAGCAAAGCTCAATCCGGTGAATTGTGTAGAAGTTTCTTGTTTCTTTAAAATAAATTATTTTTATTTTATGTAATCTTGAATANTTCAATTGAAAATTTTTTTTCTTCTCCCATATCTGTGGGCTTAATATGTAGTTCAGAGCAATGAAACTCAATATATATTTGTTTGTTAGTAAAATATATATTTTTGGATTTACACTGCGATTTTGAACGATTAGAAAAGGAGGTTTATCTGAATCTTATATTTTAATTTTATGACCTTGAAGCTTCAATTAATTGTTTTTCTTAATACAATTTGGCTTATCGCTTTTCAATATAAAATGAAAGGCTGAATTTACTTATTATGAGCGAAATCGGCTGATGAGGAATGGAGGATTATGTGGAATGTTCGAAGTGCGTGAAAAAGTGTTTTTTTGTTTTTTTTTGTTTTTTACAGTGAGCCCAATATCGACATAAATCAAATGATTTTGAGTGAAATGTCTGAATCTGTGTGCAACCTGAAATGCCATGTGAATAAAAATTGTTTGTTTTCCTGGGGCAATCCTAATATTTAGTTTAGGGCGATGAAATTTGACACAACTTTGTTAATGGACAAAAAATTATTTTAGAAGTGTTAGATAGAAGAAATATTCAAATTTATAAGGTTCAAATAAAATTATTCAACTGCAATATTAAAGAGTGGCTTAATTTTGGTAATTCCTGGGGGACAGGCTTTTTTTTTTTTTTTTTTTAAGGTGGAACTGAATCATCAACATGAATGGCTTTATTTCATAGAAGAACTAGCAATACTTATTAGTAGAGCTATAATGATTAGTAGAGTGATAGTGAAACAAAGCAAATTTGTCCAATAAAAGTAGAACAAATAAAAAAAATATCCCAGTTGTGTACACTGAGTACTTTTCCTCCTCTTTGTCACTTATACCTATAAACTAGCCAATAAGTAAAGCCCCTTGTTTTATTTTTATTTTTTTATGGGAAGCGGAAAGTTTTAAAGAATTATTTCTAAATTTATTTTCTCATATTTTAAAATAAATTAGTCTTTCTATTAATTTCTTATTTATTCATTTATGTACCCATTTTAATTTGACTATAAGTCTTAAAATTTCCATAATGTTTTGTGTTCACGAGATGACTAAATTAAAGAATTTGTATAGATTGTGTACATAGAAATGCCTTGCTGAAGGCAAAATGGAGTCTAAAGTGTGTTTAATAAAATTTTAGTTAATTACTAAATTGCATGTTTAATGAATGTTTTAATTTATTTACTAAATAAGAAGTGTTTTAATTAATTTATTAAGTTATAAATTTTTTTAAATGTATTTATCACATTCTGTAAAGTAAAATTACATTTTGTAAATTGTAGACAATATTGTCAATTGACTCTGAATTACAATAGCATGGAGGAGAGAATGGCCATTCCTTCAACTCCAATGAAATTAATAATGATTTTTGTATAATTTCTACCATTGAATAACTATTTATAATCTACCCTAAAAATTACCCCAAATAAAATAGACATTTTTTGGTGTTTCAAATCATTTAACTAAAACTAATACAAAACCCAAACGCTCAGTGTACCTTGCCGGTCCTTTGCACCCTGGTTTCCTGTCTATCTGACTCGGTTAGCTGGTGTTTGACACATAATAAAAACAAAATATCCTAACCCTGTTATATTTTTATAGTAGCTAGTATATTATTTCTCTTTTCCTTTTTTTTTTTTTTTTTAGTTATTTTTTGTTATATTTCTCAGATGATGATGAAGGTGTCACTTCAGCTCAAAGAAATCATGAGATGGAAATTCTTCTCAAAGAAGACGAGGAGAAGCAAGTTCCGGGGCTTGGAGATAATGGTGAAGCAGTGACTCTCTCTGGTCAAGAAGCTATACATGCAAAAGAAGTAATGAAGAAAGAAGCATTTAATTTAATTCTTAGTAACAAAATTATGTACAATCGAACCATTATTGATGCAAGGCATCCCAAGTAAGTCAACCATTGCTTATTTCCAACATATGTGTATTTATAATATAGCTTAGTAATTTATAGTCATGTGATTTTCCCTGAAAGAAAAACAAATATTACATTTTTGTAAATTGTTTCAATATTGTCTGCTTGAAAATAATTTGAGTCATAATACCTGTTGTACTTTTATTCTAAACTAGCAATACTTATTTAATATAGCTTATAACTGTAAAATGAGGAAAATATGGCATTATAAATTTTTTAATCTATTATTTTCTCTAATATTTACTAATAAATACTGTGATTATGGCTTAATCTTACTACTTTTAATAACTATAATTTTTAGAAATAGAATCTCTATTGTCTGTCCTTCCTCTAAGCAAGCAATGAAAGAACATAAGAATTTTAATGATTATTCATTAGAAATTCTTAAAATGTTTTGGTTCAAGATTAATAAAACAACAATTTAAAAAAAAAACCAAAAAAACAAAAAAAAACATAGTATTCCATTTGAGATTTAATTATTAATTTTTTTACTCTTATATTAGGTATACTAAAGAAAGTTATTTACAAATTATTTAATAAGAAATAAAATAAAATAAATGAGATAACTCTCAATTACAGTCATCATAATATTTGTAAACGCATGATTGAAAAGTGAAGTTTGAATATTAGAATAAGTCATTAAAGTTTTAACTGGTGTAATACTGGTTTTAGGTATATGGAGGAGGGAATTCTAAAAAAATGAAAAATGAACAAAGTTAAGTATTTTATAAGCTTTTGTTCTTGCTGAACTGTGTGAAAATAAATAATTTTGCATTGATTTTAATTAGTCATCCAAGAGCTAGCCATCTTTGGCTAGAACCAACAAGAGTATAATGTTTTCGTTTTTTGATATTTAACTTTCTTTCAATTTTCTCTGTTGAATTTGCCTTTTGTTTGTTGAATTTGTACTCTGTTGCCTTTGTAGAACATTGATTTTACTTCAATGTCCTACAAAGGCTTTGATACTTTTTTTAGGCTGTTTGTATCAAAATGCAAGAGCAAATGGACGTTTTCACCTGCAAGTTTTCCTAATATTTTGCACTACACTTTCTGGATACACCTAGAGTACACTTATAGCACTGTTTTTTTAAAGCATTAAATTTCCAAAAAAATTTGAATTTTAAAATTTTGACTTTTATTTATTTATTTTTTTTTTTTTACAGTATTTTTGCCAGACTTCTTTTTTTGACCCCATGCACATTTAAATAAAGGGCTACAAATGCCCTCCTCTTATCCTTATCTCTCTCTCCAAAAATAAAATAAGGTTTATTTTGCAATATATCTTAGATTTTTTACACATTTAATATTATTATGGCACTTATTTCTGAATTGCCACTATTGAAATTTTCCTACATATTTGATATTCTGTATCTCTTTAGGTAAAATGTATAATAATATGTCAAAGTATGTTTCACTAGTCAAAATTGTTGAAAATTCAATACTTTACAAAACTCAACATAATATTTTATGAATTATGAAGCTAATGCCAAAGACATTGCAAAGCAGTTTTCTTGTACGCAATTTGCAGTCTAAAGAAGAATTACACTAGTCAAAATTAAAGAATTTAACAATTTGATTTAGCTTTAACCCTACTCTACTGTAGTACAGACATAACAAACAATCATCTCTGATCTATCAAATTTCATTGCTTAATGATCCTATATTATGTTTGGGAGAAAAATGTAAATTTTAATTTTTTTTATGTATTAGTTAAATATTTATGAAATTCTTTTGGATGGGGAGGATGAGATTGAAGATGGCAAACTCAAATTTGTCATTTTTATTTAAAGAGTTTGTTTTGTAAAAAAATAGATCATTTAAAAAATAGCCATCTAGTTCTATCTTTGCTACATTGAAGAATTTTTTTAAAAAATAATCTTCTCAAAAGTCATCAATATTTATTGAAAATCTGTTACAATTCTCCTTGTACTTTCATAAGAATAAATTGTGACTTTTCTTTTTATCAATTAGTTACAGCCTTGCCATGCCTTGGCTCACTGAGGTCTGACTAATGTTTATAAATTTTGTTATTACTTTTTAGTTGCAAGAAGAATGTTTATCATGAAAACCTTCCATCTGCTAGTGTCATTATCATATTTACAAATGAGAGATGGTCATCATTGATAAGGACCATTCATAGTGTACTTAACAGAACTCCCAAAAGGCTTTTGAAAGAAATTGTACTTGTGGATGATGCCAGTGATCATGGTATGTTTTTATAATACATTTACATGAATCATAATGTTCTTTAATTCACAATCAACATATGTAATTGAATAACCCCTATTAGTTGCTATAAAACCTGTATTTAATCTAGTTGTCTTACAAAAGTGCATGAACTCTTAATTGGACTAGGAGTATTTTTTTTTTTTTTTTTTTTTTGGAAAGGTGTTTAGAGGATTACTGGGATGACAAACCAGATTTGAAACCCTCTTGTAGGCTACAGTATATATTTTGTAATTTTTTTAGGGGGGAGAGGGGATTTTGCAATTTTCAGTTTTATATAAGCTTAAATGTGCAAACACTTTCTTTCCTAACTAGTAGTGCTCATTTTCTGTTTTTCCATCATCATGTGTTTTAACATTTTTTCTTTCTATTTTGTTTATATTGTGAATATTAATGTTATAGGAGAACGGGGTTTTATGTGTTTGTAAAGAAGATAGCGAGTCTGTAAATAACAGAATACCTATAATCGTAATTTGATTATACAATTGATTGTAATTTTTTTTAATTGCTAAAATATCTGCTTTGAAACTATTGCAATATTTTCGCAGGGAAAACCAAGCATAAATTGTCTGTAATAATTGCGTAACCAGCTCCTACTCGTTCTTAGACCCATCTGGAAAAATTTTCACGCACCCGGTAAAATGGCTTTTTTATTTAGTGAATTACTTTTTAAATATATTAGGATTTACATCTTCTTTAATGTATTTCACGAGTTTTAGATATATATTTGGTGATTTCAGAGTCCACGGAGGAGTTGAGGAAGTTATTTAAATTTCTGTGTATTTTGTTGTTAATTTTCAATTCATTACATATAATTTTTAAATTTTCATAGAACGATTTTCTATTGTATTCAGTATATTCACTGAAAAAATTGTTTTAATCGAAAACTTTAAGGGATTGTATGGATTAGACATTACTCTAAAGAATTATGATATCTCCAGGCTGCTGTCTCCCAAATTTAAGTATAACTTTGGAAGTTTCAGCGTGTAGACTTCTTATTGGGCTAGATCATAAAGCACAGGTTCGAAAAGTGTATTATATATGCTGTCAATACTTGAATGTTTGTTCTTAGCGGAACCGTACACAACACTACAGTAGTCCATCTCATATCTAACTAAGCTTCGGCAGAGCTTATGCTTATGCATAGAGCTCCGGTCTGCGCCCCAGGATGAGTTTACCAAAGGCTTCTGGGCATTTAATGACTGATAACAGCCTTTTCTCAAATTTTATAAGTTTTACCCAGTTCATATTGCTGTCAAAAGTTTCTTATAAGTACAGAAATTTTTATCTTATCATTTTCTAATTTTTATTTATTTATTATAAATAAATATGACAAGACTGTACAAGACTTGCAAAGTGAAAGGGGTTAAATCTTTGTTGAAATTAATGCTAAATAAATTTTCTATTACTACATGGATGTGCGTTTACTGTATAATGGATAATTTTGTCAGCTTATGACACCATGCAAAAGTTTATAAATGTTTCCTTTAGGATAGAAAATGTTGATCTTTGAAAAATAGTATAACATTAACTATATAACTTATGGAATTAAAGTTAATTTTTTTAATTTAATTTGCTTTTAAAAAATACATTTAAATAATTTTTAAAAAATCCTCATTAAAAGCTATCCTTTTATACCATTATTCTTAAATCACTACTTTCTGAGGTTTGAAAATCTTTCAATTTACTAGTTCCAGTAAAAAGGCCATTCCAAAAATTAATAATTCCCCATTTAATGATAGGTTTGATAATTGGCTTTATTAGATTAATTCTACTCAAAATGGATAATTGGAACACTTCACAATTTTATGGTCTACATGGTTAATTGACAGTTTAAATTTTGCCAGAAAGTACAAATATTTTTTTTAAGGAAGAACAAAATCATTGACCTTACTGTTATCCTGGGAACTGAATTGTGCAGACCCAAGGATATTCAATTGACTGAAGATCATTTAAAATCCGGGGGAAAGTGATTGTAACAAAATGTGGTTTATAGTATTTAAAAATAAATTATATATTTGTGAAACATACTAAGATACTAAGTAATGTGCTAATTACTAATTAAATAAGGATGCTAATGCTTTAATGGTTTTTAGGCTTGATTGTGAAATTGTAGAAATTTATTTATATTTAATATATTTGTTTTATATTTTAGATGAATTGAAGGAAAAATTGGACTACTATGTCAACACTAGGTTACCCAAGAAAGTAAGACTTCTGAGATTGTCTAAGAGGTCGGGATTAATAAGGGCAAGGCTTCATGGTGCAGAGCATGCTAAGGGAGATGTCCTTGTTTTTCTTGATGCTCATTGTGAAGTAGGAATAAAATGGTAAGTGAAACTGTCCAATTACTTCTAAATTTCTACACACACAGACACACAAGAATGCAAGCACCCATGCATGTGTGTGTGCATGCCCACACACACACACACGCACGCACGAACGCACGCACCCACGCACGAACGCACGCACCCACGCACGCATGCACAAATATACTTTTCCTGCGTCCAATAAGAATCCTCAGAATGCGGTCTAGTACCAAGACAAATAGGATGGGAGACTGAATTTAGCCTTGCCGTACACCCTCAGCACATTGAAGGACTCCGACACACTGCCATTGTGAAAGACACAACACTTGTACCCGCTGTACAGTCTTTGGATGTTCCTAATGACCGTGGGAGGAACATAATATTTTTCTATCATTTCCAGGCTTCTTAAAGTCGACAAAGATCACTGACTGCATCACTTATTGATTTGTTCAATAATGATCCTCGGGACATTTATGAGGTCTATAAAGCTATGATGATGCTTCCTTAATCCAGCCTGTTCTTTCTGTAACTTGGTTTCTACTAACTCAACAAACAAAGTGTGATAGGGCAGATCTTGCAAGGCACTGAGAGTAGTGTAATTCTTCGCCAATTGCTACTTTTTGCCCTGTCGCTTTTTTGAGGAATTTTAATTATTAACCCTTTCTACCAATCCTCCTGTATTTTCTCTTTCTCTTAGATCTGTTGAAAAAGAGCATTTAGCAGCTCAGCAGAAACTTTCTCGTCTGCTTTTATGGCTTCTGAGAGGATACTGTCAAGCCCTGGGACTTTCCCCTTCCTGACATTCGCAATGACATCCAATATCTGGCAGGGTTATCTGAATACTTGTTATCAAGGTTCTTTACTCTTTAGTTCTTGTGTGATTATCAATGAAACTAGCTAGGGGCATCTTCAAACTAGGTTTCCACTTCTGAACTTGCTGGAGGATCTTCTTCCACCACAAAAGATTTCTAGTAGAGCTCTTTCAGGTCTTTCCTATTAGTAGTTTTTGCATCATTTGCTATGCCGTCCACCCCAATTCTTGTTGATCTGAGCACAATTATTTATCAAGCGATTAAGCCTTGCCTATTCTGCCATTTACCCTTATATTTGGGATCGGATATTCTTACATTTTGCATGTATCCCAGCACTGATTTGCTTGTTTCACAGTAGGCTCATTTAATGTTTTCCCACTTATGTTCTCTGCCAACAACTTCCTCCTGCTCTAAAATTGTACTATATATATATATANTACACCTTGTCGGATCTCTCCGAAAGCATTTACTTCTTGTATGTATCTTTCTCCTTAATGAGAGCCAGCTGAACTAATATTTGAGTAGCGAATTGCCAAGTGGCTGGCAGTCAGGACTCTAAAAAAAATATATATCTTCAGATATTTATTTGTAAACCCGGGTTCGATCCCCGGCTGAGATAGAAAGTTTTTTTTTTTTCTAGCTCTCTGTACGATTCAAATTAATAATGAAATGTGAGATTATTTTACCACAATTATCATCATGATTTGAATGTCAGGCAGAGTGGCCCTTTGCCAAAAAGAGTCTAATAAATAGCTAGCAATTTTAGCTCCGCCGAGTACGAGACGATATATTCGTCATAGTTGGTGGTTAGACTCGGAGTGAAGTGCGAGGAACTAGAAATTATTCTCAGCTCCCTCGGCGGTGCATTTGGTTAGCGCACCCGCCCGGATAGTGGGGGACCCGGGTTCGTTCCCCGGCTGATTTAATGAAATGTGGGATCACTTTACCACAACTATCATCATGATTTATATCTTCAGTTATTCGATTTAACTCTTGACTTTTTAATTTTTCTATTCTGAACCACTAACTTTATTCTACAAATCCATAACTGTGCCTTTTTATTGAATCAATATTTATTGCCCTTTTAAATTGAATCATTACTTATTTCTCAAGAATGTTTTTTTTCACTTCTTCGTATTCTTCTGATATGCCGTCAAATACTCAATATACACACACATATGGCGCCCTCGAAAATAAGACAAAAAATAAAAGTACCACTTCCAGTTGCTTTAATGATAGTTATTAGGGAAGTCTGCTTTGTTCCTCCATGCAAATACAATATTATCAATATTTAACAAATTGTTTTATAGTTGAAGTCACTTCTAACAAATATATGATCTTATCCACTTCGCACATAAGAGCATTTTGCAAGTCTGTTTTTCGGATTCGTGCCCATGTTTGTTTGTATAACTGACTCTCAACAGAAATTCAACAGGGATAAAAATCTATATCCTTAGACGTTCTTTATTGCCCTATTTTTATTTTACTATAGCCCATCTATTTTGTAGGCATTAGCCTAAGCAAGGTCTCTGGTTAGAACACGATCCCGTTCGGAACACGACTTCTTCGAAATCATGAGTTCCTCGCTAGGATTAGCTTAAGTTACTTTGTTTTAGAATTCTGGAGTTAATGTAGAGCCTATACGACTAAAAACGAAAATCTGTTGAGGTAATTTGCGATGGAAAGTAAACCAGGATATATGTAAATCCCCTTTGGTAGTGTTACGGTGCTACGGATCACTAATAATTAAGTACAATGAGATAAATTAAAGTTAATTTATTATCACAATAATTACACGTACTTATTACAGCACAACCTTAGATTCTACTGCCCTTAGTTACCAATACGTAAATAAATATAAAATATAAATTACTTAGAGATAATAAATTAATATGTTCAATCAAAATAAATATGCTTATTTACTAAGAGGTCTTGAGGACACGACCTACCCGACACCCCGAACCCGCGATATGCCACGGAAACTGACACAGACGGAGACTAACTTGTCACTGGTCCGGGAGGGGGAGGGGGGGCTCTGGCGAGTTGCTTTTATAGCTTCGTGGAAGTGGTGCGAAGAGTCTAGAATATTCACATCTGGATATCTCAGTATGCGAACTTTCCTTCCCAGGCAGAGGGAACATATGGCATTCTTCAATTGCCCCCTTCTCGTACAGGTCTGTTCAACAAGCCACTTACTTCCCTAGTCCTTAACAGTAGAATTCAAATCAGCCTATGGTTTTGTCGGTAGACTCTCCTTTGTGTCATTACAAGTTCAATTGAAAATTTTTTTTCTTCTCCCATATCTGTGGGCTTAATATGTAGTTCAGAGCAATGAAACTCAATATATATTTGTTTGTTAGTAAAATATATATTTTTGGATTTACACTGCGATTTTGAACGATTAGAAAAGGAGGTTTATCTGAATCTTATATTTTAATTTTATGACCTTGAAGCTTCAATTAATTGTTTTTCTTAATACAATTTGGCTTATCGCTTTTCAATATAAAATGAAAGGCTGAATTTACTTATTATGAGCGAAATCGGCTGATGAGGAATGGAGGATTATGTGGAATGTTCGAAGTGCGTGAAAAAGTGTTTTTTTGTTTTTTTTTGTTTTTTACAGTGAGCCCAATATCGACATAAATCAAATGATTTTGAGTGAAATGTCTGAATCTGTGTGCAACCTGAAATGCCATGTGAATAAAAATTGTTTGTTTTCCTGGGGCAATCCTAATATTTAGTTTAGGGCGATGAAATTTGACACAACTTTGTTAATGGACAAAAAATTATTTTAGAAGTGTTAGATAGAAGAAATATTCAAATTTATAAGGTTCAAATAAAATTATTTTACTGCAATACTAAAGAGTGGCTTAATTTTGGTAATTCCTGGGGGACAGGCTTTTTTTTTTTTTTTTTAGGTGGAACTGAATCATCAACATG
>KZ810034.1:40353-50918 GCA_000696205.2 Oncopeltus fasciatus
AAAAAAAATGATTACATTGTGACCCAAAGTTTGATTACTTATTGATATTGTATTTGTATAAACAGTGGTGTTCCTTGTTAAGATCTGTATTATCTATCAGGGCATTTGCTGTGGATCAGAGAAGTACCAGGGGCTATTATCGTGATATTTTTCTTATTGTTTAGGTAAGTAGTGAAAATTTGATATAGTTAAACAGAATGCCGCATCTCATTACTACGACTAGTTTCGTACTGGATCTGAGTTCCAGTTCTTTTCTGCTTATTCTGAAAAGTCCTGTTCTTTTTTGTTTTTTAGATCTTGAAGAATTCAGAGATTGGCTGTTATAATAACATTACTACAGGTGACCAATGACACCACTCTTAAATTATTTACAGACTTTGTCCCCAGGAGGTTACGGGGCCATCTTCGTTTGAGTCGACGGGGAGGCCCCCATTTTATACATAGTCAATTAGAAAGCACCACTTTATTTATTTTTTAATATATAATACAAATGTAATTTGCAACTTTCTGAAGCTTATGAATATTTTAAATCTATGTATAATTACATCATGTAGAATACAAAAATCACTTCTGTGTTATTACAAAAATGAAATAATATTTTTATTTGTAGTAAACTTATTTTTTAGGCTTTCCCATGGGTCTCATTGCCGATAGAGAATTCCATTAATATCATTCATTTGTTAATGTTTGTTTAATAAACCACAATTTTTATTTATCATTTTTAATCCAATGGTACTTAGTGTGTGATAAGAGAGTCCGTCCAAAATCTTGATTTCTTTACTTATTACATTAAGAGAGTGATACTATTCATAGGAAATAATTTTTATTTACTCAAGCATCACAACAAACTAACTCATTTTGCAGGAGATATGATTTGATAAGGACTTATTGCTTTACTATTATTCCTTATTTTTATGGAATGATTTCTTTCTTAAATTCTAACTTTAAATTAGTTATGACTATCTTAAATCTAATCTAAAATCTTACCTAGTAAGTAATATACAAATTTTGAATAATTTTTTGGGATATTTTACATGTAATATAATAATTAATACTCAGTTAATACTCCTGTATGTTTTCATCAGTTTCTGGTTGATAAAATTGATTATTAAGATATTTATTACATTACTATTGTAATATTTTTGAAAGAATGTAGATTTAATTAAAAAACAATCTATTGCTTGTCTTAAATTTCTTAAAAACCTTAGATTGTGTAATTCTAATTTTGATTTTTTTAAATATAATATTGTACTTGGAATATGTTTATAACCCTGAATTGGGTAATGATGAATTAATCATAAATAGATAACATATATCTACTTTGGAAAAATTAGTTTTTATTTTATTATTCAATAAAGTAGTATTATAACTTGAAAAATTGGGAGCTTTTATGGTTAGGACTTACTGCTAACAAATTTAGCTTGTTGCAATAAATTATAATTTGAGAGTAAGGAGATAAATTATAATAATAAAGAAAAATATAGGATTATAACAGTTATTAATTAAATAATTTTTATATGAGTTCTTAATTAGATAAGTTTGTTATTTTAGTAAAATTTTATTCCTATCGTTGGAGGGAGGGGATCCCTATCTCTTTTGATCTCCTTGGCTGACAATTGGTCAGCTTTTTTATTTTAATAAGTCTCTTACGTTTCATGTTAATTTAAAGTAATTTTTCTTGAAGGGGCTATTCTGTTTCTGTAAGTATATGCGATTCACATAAGAATTGCAATTATTTCTCTTTCATGGAAATAAGGAAATATTTGATGAGAATAATTTAATATATTCATTCCTTTTAATATTGTAGTTTTAGAGAGGCATTATCAATTTTATTCCAGATATTAATCAATTGGTATATTTGATCACTGATCAAACTTTTATTAATTTAAGTCTATGGAACATTAGAACATAATTGTGTTCCATTGACTTTATTATTTAGGATATATATGGACATATAGACTAGTTTTTATCAATATTAAAGCCTTTGGTAATTGTCTGGGACAAATTTCTTTTTTTTTTTTTTAATTTTTATGTTACATATTTCGAGCTTAGTTTTTTGTGGGGGAGCAAACTGCAATGGTTTAATATTGAGAAAAAAAATGCAATTTTTTTGTAATTAAAAAAAAAATTTTCTGATTACGATTTCAGCATTTAGTGCTGTAGCTGTAAGACTGTGAGACAGTTATGTATGTCTTTCATAATGTTGTGCGACTATGTCAATCTTTAGATTTTATATTCAACAAGAGTGAATAATTTATTTCTTGTATATAGTTTTAAAGTATAACCGTCTTACCCTCNCTATTATTAAAAATGAATATGATTCTTGTAAATAATACTTATATTTGACATAGCACTGTTATGATTTTTACAGAATACACCTTTATTATTGCTCATTTTTGCTATTTTCATTTCCTTTTGTCAAGAGTGATGAAATTCTCCCTTACAGATTTCCCTGAGCTCCCGGCACTGTAGGCTCTAGTCCCGACATGGGCTGCTTTTTATCCAAAAACAATTTAATCCTTGCCCAATGGGTGCTTAGTATTGAGTTTTACGCATATACTTCCCTCCTCTAGGTGATTGAATTTGAGGCGAAAGAAATAGAGAACTCCTTGACTTACACCGCCGTCAAAGCTCCTTCATTGAAGGGAGACATTGATAAGTCGGGATCGGTACGGCGCATGACTGCATGCTCGAAAGGTTTCCTGTTGCTATGATGCTATTGCAAGGAGGTTCGCCAGTCAGTTCTGGGCGGGAAGCCGAGCCATCTGTATCTTCTTCTTTGGTTATTATTGACGTAAGTCATTAGTTTTCTACTGACGTATATCAGGCCTTTCATTTAATAATGATAAAATTCCCTAATGCCTATCCATGTAGGTTTTTTTTCGCATTTGATCTTTAATTTATTTTTATGTGGTAACTAGTTCTGAGCGAATCTCATTACTGAGATTAGTGTACGTCCTATTAAAGCAAGAGTCAGCAATATTGTCAAGGAATTTTAGCTACGAATACCTTATTTGGTACTGAAGTGTTTCCTTAGAAGAGTGGCATAGTTAAGGATTTCACTATTCCTTGCATCTAACAGTCAACCATTCCGTGAGACACCATTCAAGCAGTTAGCTGTGCGAAATTTTTGGAGAAGAATAGTATAACAAAGGACCGTTGTATAAAATGTATATTCTTAATTATTTACAAATCATAACAGCTGATTTTCTTTATCTTAAACATCTGGTAAAGATATTACTTCAAATTTATTTATTTATTACAATCTGTTGAAATAAAAACATCTTGTAAATTTATCAAAATGAAAAACAAAGAACAAAATCAAAATAAAATTCAATGACTATTGCACGAGGAGCGAAGGTGACCAATGACACCACTCTTAAATTATTTACAGACTTTGTCCCCAGGAGGTTACGGGGCCATCTTCGTTTGAGTCGATGGGGAGGGTTGTAGGGGTTAGAGTTGGAGGACTGGGTCTGTGCTAATGGATTAGGGTGATATGGCAGTTTACTGTGGAAAAGGGTAAAACGGGAAGTAATGATTTCTTGAATGAAATGAGTATCAAAATCGTGGTTAATTGTTGGTACAGTTAAAAATGTACAGATTGTTGGTAATAAGGTCTTGTACAGCGTTAGTTTGTTTTCTATTGTAAGATTAGGGTCCTTATTCATGAGCCTGTATAGTAGTCTTTTAATTTTAGTATGTTCCAATATTTTTGTGAAATTGCCTGAATATTTTTTTTTTTTTTAATTATTGAGTCCGCTAATTAGTTATAAATAAGCTGTGTTTGCAAATTATTTTATTTACCGTTATTTTAATAAAGAAAATCTAATATTGAAAGGTTACCAGACCCTATCTATATGGTAGGCTTCATTTACAATAAAATATACTCGGATCTTCGGTTATTTATGCTTATTTATGCTAATTACAAAACACTTATGTATACATGTAGATCCATAACGATTAAAGGAAATTCCATTAAATGCGTTCTATCTCGGGATGTATAAACGATTTCAAGCGACCTTCGAAATAGCAGCTATACACTAGATCATACCGTTTATGATGATAGCAGAGATATACCACAATGCCATCACACAAACCAGTGTAAGAGCTCATGACACGCAATCCTCTAATCCATCAGCTCTAGGTCAAAGTCACTCTCTCATTAGACAACTGGTGTAATAATATTTTTAATGAAGTTTAAATAATTTTTTTATTATAAATTATATAAAAACCTAAAGAATTGTTGGACATTTGATGAAAAAATATGTTGGATATGTCAAAAATACATGAAACTAATGTTCCAGTAGAACTCGACACACCATGGGGTGTATCATTAAAAAGTCCTTCGCGGAACTGGACTAAGCCTGTCTCATTAAAGATGAATATAGATAAGAATAAATGCCTATTTTATCTCAAAATCCAAGAAGGGCAATGAATTTAAATATTGCTGGAATCAGGACAGAGTGAACAGTGCAGGAGGGGGCCTTCAATTCATCTGGTTCATATTAAAATATCTTTCTACTTATGGTCCTTTTATAACTTATACATAATAGAAAATCACACTTCAATAATAATTTTAGCCTAAGTTCCTACAGATCTTCACCGATTCAAGTTTGTAGAACCTAAAAGTGATTCCCTCATCCGTTTTCTTGCACCCGCAAGATCCTCTTACGAATCAGACATATTTTCTTTCGAGTGCTAGTTGTTCCGGTATCCTCGGGATTCAAAGCTATCAGCGGTCCTGGCATAATGTATACGCATATATTGAAACGTCTTGTCTATTATATTTAAAATATTAAATGTTCTAAAAATTTAAGTTGGTCTTAGGAGAAACTATAGGCATGTTACTGATATAAAAATTAATAATTATAATATTATTATTAATTAAAACAATTATTATAGCCTTGATTCATATAAAGCACAGGAATACCTGAATACCTGCTTCCAGATTAAAAAATAGAATCTTTTTATAGTGAAAGTTATCAGTTATGCATTGACCTCACAATATTTAAAGTTCAAAATAAGGTTAAGGAACTTTCCGTTATACCTCTGTGGAAGGTTATCAACAATTGCTATTGTCATTATACTTTTCGCATATTTGTTCAATTTGTTTCCAAGTGAAGGCAGTGCATGACTGATGGCCTTCGACACTCCTCTTACCGGACGAGGAGTTGTGGCGGCCTCCACCTCCAGCCGCTAAGCCCGGGATTAGTGATGTTGCAGGCAGGATGTGACCATGGAGAAGTACACGGTGCTCGAGCTGCTCGGAGAAGGTTCCTACGGGAAGGTGCTCAAATGCAAGCACAACGAATCCGGGGCCTTGGTCGCCATCAAGAAGTTCATTGAGACAGAGGAGGATTCAGGGGCTAGGAAGGTTGCGCTTCGGGAAATACGTATGCTTAAGGTAAGTAGCTAGTTGTAGTTAAATGAGATTTTTTTGAATTCAGGTTAACTTTGAATTTTACAACATGTACTATGTCCCCAGTTCTAGGTTACTTATACATGGAAGGGGAAAGTTACGCGTTCTTTGGACTTCTCATAAGTTTGAAAAAAAGGAAGTTGCAAATAATCGTTTCTATCTCCCTTACATTCATCGAATCTTTCACTTCTTTGTTATTAAAAATGTATATATGTAAATTTAAAAGTTCGGGGCGCCGGGATAGCTCAGGGGATCCGTACGGGTCTCGCAATCCTGACGTCGCGGGTTCAAATCCCGCCCAGGTCAATCTTTTATTTATAATATAGAAGGTTGTCCTGAGCCATGGGTGTTTAAAATAGGGTGGCAACCTGTAGATAGCCCCTCCCTCCAATGACCCTTAGTGGTTGCAAGGGAGGCTAACACAGAAAAAAAAAAAAAAATTAAAAGTTCAATTGTAATTATCGTACAATCACTGGAATAATAAATCTTGCTATTGAAGTTGAAGATTAGTCGGAACATTTTTGCTTTTTTAAGGGATATATAAATAAATATTGTTACAAAAGATTCGGCTGGGGCCTGCAGTGCTTAAGTTTTTAAATGCAAATGAAACATACATGAGCTAACTTGTGTAAGAGTTCAATTGAAATGAAAAAGGAATTTTTTTTTTTACTTATGATCCCAAACATTTAATCCTTAGATTCCGTAAAATAACACTATTCGTACTATACATTGAAATAAAATTATATTTAACAAATGATTAAAGGGTGGTTGGCCTTTATCACGATCCTGGCCGAAAACCTGACTAATTTCTCCAGCATAATATTTAACGAACTAAGTTCTAAGGGAGGTACTAAGGTGTAGTAAAGAGGGTTCTCTTCTTGGCGTTCGAAACGATACATTCGTTCTATAATTTTGAAACAGCCAACTGAACTTATTATTCAGTGAAAATAGTAGCCTTACTATTTTTGGTACTGTAATTTTGTTGCACGGATTGTTTTTGGTAGTTTTGAGGTGGGAAGTATAAGGCTTCCTGATGTATATTTAAAAAAGAAAAAGTTATATTCTTAGGTCTCTTATGCTTAGATATAATTATTTTGACTTAGGTTGGACTTTTGTTAATTATTGTTTAATTGTTGAGGGCATTTTCAGTTTCTTAGTAGAGCCAAACTTGGTCCAAAAAAAAAAATGATTACATTGTGACCCAAAGTTTGATTACTTATTGATATTGTATTTGTATAAACAGTGGTGTTCCTTGTTAAGATCTGTATTATCTATCAGGGCATTTGCTGTGGATCAGAGAAGTACACTGTAACTATCCAGGGGCTATTATCGAGATATTTTTCTTATTGTTTAGGTAAGTAGTGAAAATTTGATATAGTTAAACAGAATGCCGCATCTCATTACTACGACTAGTTTCGTACTGGATCTGAGTTCCAGTTCTTTTCTGCTTATTCTGAAAAGTCCTGTTCTTTTTTGTTTTTTTAAATCTTGAAGAATTCAGAGATTGGCTGTTATAATAACATTACTACCATATGTACTCATCATCCATTTATGAGTCAGGTCTAGTCATTATTTTCTAATCAAATAATTGTTCTATATCTGTGTCTTTGGCCTGTTTAAAATTTTTCTTGAGCTTATTATAATTACTAATTGAATTTGATGGCTCCTTGTAGACTCCTGAACTTTATTTAAATTGTCCATCTGTATAAGATTACGGGCATAAGTATATACATAATGAGTATATTTCCTCCTATTGATTACTTACTATACTACTGTAGACCAATGTCTCCTCCTCTGTCGTGGATCAGATTGATTGGGTGGAGACGACACGGCGTCTATTTCATTCGTGAGACATGAACCTTCAGTTGTTAAGTCGTCCGTGATGTCGTGGGAGTTCGAACTGTACTGATTAAATCCATAGTTGCGTGAAGTTCCTCTTCTTCCACAATTCAACTTTTCTTAGTCATAATATGCAGGAGGAAACCTTCACCATTTCATTATTATTAATTATTAGAAAACATTAATTAATACTTCCCTTCGTCCTATTGTTAGCTCAACCGTCGGTAGTATTACATATGTAAATTACTACTTTTAAACAAATTAAGATACTGAATAAAAGTGGAGATTGAAACACATTCTCATAAATTATTGGTTACTGTAAAAATATGAAAGAAGCACTTTGAAACCAACTTTAGATAGTATTCAAAGATGTTTTAATAATTACTGGTTTTAGAAGATTTCCCTTAAAGAAATCAAGCTATCAACGTTGGTTGGTCTCATGTCCGTGACCTTTGAAAATTTCAACGAACCCTCAGTTTCTACAGAGGATATGTTAAAAATATGATCTGTTCAAAATATTAGTCAGTGGACAGACATATATATAGGTACATATGCCTGTAGGAACTATAGTATTCGCAATTTATAAAATAAGACCAAAATCAATATTTAAGATAATTTTGGAAATCATTGAATAAGCTCCTGACAAAATCAGTTAAATGGGAGAGGGGATTTAAACAAAAATAAAATTTTAAAATCGCTATTATCGTTTTTGCTGTTTCAGGTACGAAAAATTTGTAGAAAATTATATATGAAAAACATCAATTTTTACACATTTTTATTCTATATTATTTTTAATGATATGCGTATCGAGAAAAAAATTAAGAATATAATTTCGAGTGTTAGCTGGGGCATCCTTACTTATTTTAAAAATAGAAATTAATTTCGGCTTTTGGCTTTTCATTGCTAACACTTAAAGTCGGTTTTCCAATTTTTCAGCCTAAAGAGTGAATCCCTCACTGACCTCTACTAATCAATTTTTAAATTAATCACGCGGAACTATAAATTTTTTTGAGTTGTCTAACTCAACTGAAGAGAAAAATCTTTCTGAACTTCCAGAACAAAGTGAAGTAAAAATGTTCTGTTAGAGGAAATAAAACACGTCAGAATTATTTTTCCCTAACATTCGAGAAGAGCACTCTGACAGAGTATTTCACTATAGATTTTCTTAGGATTGTAATTCGTAAGGACGAACTATGTGGAAATTGATCACACGATGATGACCGCCTCTGTGATTAATTAATATCTGTCACCAATTGTGATTCAAGCCGGTTCTGGTCGAGGATGAAACCTCCTTTACAAGAAAGAAAAAAAAATATAATAATATATATATATTAGTAATAAATAATACTGAATAAAACAAGTGATCCAAATGACAGTTCACAAAACATAACCTTCTCACAGGCTCTGACTCACTTTCAGAACAACTTAAAAAACTAACTGAGATAGCTATTGTTCTTATATGCAAAATTAATGAATCAAACATTTGACTGTTAATAACTCTAAAATAATAACCGATGGCAGAGTGCACTATGAATCAGTATAGCAAGGCATCTTAAAGCAAAAATTACTTAAAAAACAAAATAAGATTCCTTTAACCTTACAAAAAAATATCTAAATTAAAAATATAAAATCAGAAAGACAAAAGAGAACCAAACATTCTGTGATATAAAAAAAAATATGCAAAAAGACCTCTTTCAAATTCATAGAGGTAAGAGGGATTTATGGGAGACAAAAATATAGGTCCACAAAAGTCTTCTATATGAAAAAGTTTGAGTTCTATATTGAAAAGATCATATATTGGCATAAATTCTAAAATATTAGGTCCGCCTATGGAAATAAATTTGTTATACCTAAAAGCGTCATGTTATATCTTTGGCCTCATTTTAAGTCTCTGTGGCGACGTATAAAGCCTTATATATTATAATTTACTCGCTATAAGGACTTTTAATGCAGCCAATGAAAGAGAACACACTTCTACATAACAATATTATTTTTCGTGTATCCTTGAGTAGATTTTGTGCATACCTTTTGTGAACTGTTATCTATTATTAAATTACATTTATAAAAAAATGGATATAAAAGCAAAATTTAATAAAAACACATGTATGAAATGTAGTCATGGTCGCTGAAACGGAGAGCGTGGTCTAATTTTAGAAGATTGATGTGAATCACCTAAGGCGTCACCATAAATCATTTGCTTTTGTTGAAGGAAGTGTGTCTCAAGGCCAATCAATTCCCACTTCGGGGTCTCTATAAATTTGAATCTCTTCACTTATAGAAGGAGTGCAGCTTTGTTTCCTTTACCTGATTATTTTTAAATATTTAAAAAATTCGGCACCCGATATCTAGTGTGTGTGTGTGTGTATGTATATAACAAAATAGTTAAGGCTTAATTCTGAGTTTGCTGTGTATTAAAAGAGATAATCTTAACCCTCGTTACAGTTTTTTAATAATGAACGAACTAAAAAAAAATATATTTTTGGAAATTCTCTATTAATTTCCATCTATCTTAATCTAGAGATTATATGTATATTAAATAAATTTTCTCAAGAGGAGCTGCAATTCCCTCGTAACATCTAAAGAATAATTCGATATTATTTAAATACAAATAAATTTTATTAGATTAAGCAAATTTTTAATGAATAATAATAAGACATTTAGAACTCTTCAGAGCTGCCATTCCATTCTTGAAGCTCTATTTGTGACTTTTTATAATAAAGCAAAACTAACATTTAAAATTACCATTATAGTAGATAGATTATATATCTACATATACTAGTTTCCTAAAATTAACTAAACTCTCAACTACAATTCAAACAAGCAAAGCAGAATTGAAAATAAATTTTTTTGTTCAGAGAAATAAAAAAGATTGGACACACAGAAATCAAATTTTACTATAATTGCAGAGAAAACTCAAACACCGGTATTTAAAGTACTTTGAATACAACAATTGAAAGGATATATAGTTTAAATTATTATTTATAATAATGTTTAATAAATACAGCTGGGTAAATATATTGACGTTCTTGAATCAAAGGAGATCATGTAAATAAATTACATTAATTAATATATAAATTATTACATATTTATTTTTACACAATTATGTATATCCATACATACACATGTGTATGTGTTTGTGTGTGTACACTTAAACATACAATTTTACACAGTCCATGTTCGTGCTTCTCTTATGTATGACGGTTGAAGTGAATTGATGAAATGTGTTTGAATATTCGTTTTTGCCTATGATAGCTCGAGTTCTTGGTGTGAATGTTGTCAGGGTAAAACCATCAATTCTTAAGCA
>KZ810035.1:11400-25969 GCA_000696205.2 Oncopeltus fasciatus
AAACTTTTTTTTTTAATTTGTATTTTTTTGGATCTACCTTGACCAAACCCCAACTAAAATCATCTAATAATTAAGTATTAAAACTTTTTTTTTAATGCAAATGCAATTGGACAAGTTCGTTAAAGGCTAGTTTTCAAAGATTTCAATCAGTGAATCTTGAAGAGGGGGGGGGGAGAAGATATCCTCAGAATTACGATAACATATTTATCGTATATCGCCATAAATATGTTTGTTATTATGCTTATGAAATAAATTATAAAAAATAATAGATATAGCAAAGTAAGCGTGGGGTTTTTTGGCCGGCTTTGCAATTCGTTCTCATTCATAACCTTATAAAAAAAAAAAAAAAATGAATATGAATTATTATGAAAAATCTGCATAGTTTAAGCTGCGTGAGAGACTTTCATTATATTTTATCAAAAAGTAGGAGATCAATACATTAGGATTACATGACAAGGAAAGTTAAAATAAAAAGTTTTTTGAAGAATTAGCTTATTGGCGAGGAAAGTCGAAAAACAAATATATACATACATATATATGCCGAAGCAATTATCCTGCGCTATCTATGATTATAAGCGTATACAATGAGTTTGTTCGTGATTCCGCTAGGGCGCGAGACAATGCACTTCTGTAATTCTCTTGTGCGCCATTGTAAACCACCGTCATGCTGATGCGCGCTATTGTTCCCTCACGATGAAGTGACCTGTTACTCTTAATTTTATTTTTTTCTTCTGGTGGTTGGTATAAACTATCGAGATTATACAGACATCAGTTGTCAAATCTTGCTAGTTTTCCACATAGCGGTGAAGCTGGAATCTAGAACCAGGCGAGATCTGATCCCATTGGTGGAATTTACAGTGGGAAGAGCTCTGAACTGTTGAAGTTAAGAGCTGTTTTTGCCTTACAGTCCATATCTTTCTGTTTTGTTTGTACTTTTAGTAAACGAAAAAAAAAGTTATATATATATATATATATATATATATATATATATATATANTCTCTAATTTCCAACCTGTACTGGTACATGAAGGAGAGTGAAGAATGGTTAGTCACCGTAACCTCACCATCTCTAATTTCCAACCTGTACTGGTACATGAAGGAGAGTGAAGAATGGTTAGTCACCGTAACCTCACCATCTCTAATTTCCAACCTGTACTGGTACATGAAGGAGAGTGAAGAATGGTTAGTCACCGTAACCTCACCATCTCTAATTTCCAACCTGTACTGGTACATGAAGGAGAGTGAAGAATGGTTAGTCACCGTAACCTCACCATCTCTAATTTCCAACCTGTACTGGTACATGAAGGAGAGTGAAGAATGGTTAGTCACCGTAACCTCACCATCTCTAATTTCCAACCTGTACTGGTACATGAAGGAGAGTGAAGAATGGTTAGTCACCGTAACCTCACCATCTCTAATTTCCAACCTGTACTGGTACATGAAGGAGAGTGAAGAATGGTTAGTCACCGTAACCTCACCATCTCTAATTTCCAACCTGTACTGGTACATGAAGGAGAGTGAAGAATGGTTAGTCACCGTAACCTCACCATCTCTAATTTCCAACCTGTACTGGTACATGAAGGAGAGTGAAGAATGGTTAGTCACCGTAACCTCACCATCTCTAATTTCCAACCTGTACTGGTACATGAAGGAGAGTGAAGAATGGTTAGTCACCGTAACCTCACCATCTCTAATTTCCAACCTGTACTGGTACATGAAGGAGAGTGAAGAATGGTTAGTCACCGTAACCTCACCATCTCTAATTTCCAACCTGTACTGGTACATGAAGGAGAGTGAAGAATGGTTAGTCACCGTAACCTCACCATCTCTAATTTCCAACCTGTACTGGTACATGAAGGAGAGTGAAGAATGGTTAGTCACCGTAACCTCACCATCTCTAATTTCCAACCTGTACTGGTACATGAAGGAGAGTGAAGAATGGTTAGTCACCGTAACCTCACCATCTCTAATTTCCAACCTGTACTGGTACATGAAGGAGAGTGAAGAATGGTTAGTCACCGTAACCTCACCATCTCTAATTTCCAACCTGTACTGGTACATGAAGGAGAGTGAAGAATGGTTAGTCACCGTAACCTCACCATCTCTAATTTCCAACCTGTACTGGTACATGAAGGAGAGTGAAGAATGGTTAGTCACCGTAACCTCACCATCTCTAATTTCCAACCTGTACTGGTACATGAAGGAGAGTGAAGAATGGTTAGTCACCGTAACCTCACCATCTCTAATTTCCAACCTGTACTGGTACATGAAGGAGAGTGAAGAATGGTTAGTCACCGTAACCTCACCATCTCTAATTTCCAACCTGTACTGGTACATGAAGGAGAGTGAAGAATGGTTAGTCACCGTAACCTCACCATCTCTAATTTCCAACCTGTACTGGTACATGAAGGAGAGTGAAGAATGGTTAGTCACCGTAACCTCACCATCTCTAATTTCCAACCTGTACTGGTACATGAAGGAGAGTGAAGAATGGTTAGTCACCGTAACCTCACCATCTCTAATTTCCAACCTGTACTGGTACATGAAGGAGAGTGAAGAATGGTTAGTCACCGTAACCTCACCATCTCTAATTTCCAACCTGTACTGGTACATGAAGGAGAGTGAAGAATGGTTAGTCACCGTAACCTCACCATCTCTAATTTCCAACCTGTACTGGTACATGAAGGAGAGTGTAGAATGGTTAGTCACCGTAAGCTCACCATCTCCATCGACATATGACACAAAGCCACTCAGAACGCGTACGAATTCATTCATAATTCATCAAGTGTTACGCATTCCCAAACTTTGTAAACAAATTCCGTACCCATCCATGCTGATCTCTCTAAAAGCATTTTATTTATTTTTAATGTAAATAATTTTCTCAACTCTGATTTATTGTTGCTCAGATCAATATTAGTGATTTTAAATTATTTAGATATTAATATAATTACTTGTAAATCTGATATTATTCACATAAACATTTATTTTATATTTGATATTCACAAGTACACAGGTACACAAAGACTACAGTATTTAGCATAATAAATGAATAGCTGTCACATGTTCTTCCGCTTGGTATACAATATTTTGAAATTAATCTCTGTGCTGGACTACAGTACTTGTTATCTGTGAGCAAATATAGCTCATTTTGACTGGTCAATTGAGTTGAGATTTGCAGACAGAAAACTGGCTTGAGTTTTTGTGGCAATAAATAACACCAGTGACGGAGAGGGGGGGGGGGGCAGTCATCTGAGAAACCCTCGTTTGAGAGTAGAATACATCTTTCCAAGAAAACAAAAGCTCCACTTACATACCACAAAGGGGATTTATAAAGGTTTCTTTATTTATTGTAAAAGTCCTGGTTTCTTTTCTTACAGAAACATTGTAATAACAAGTGTTAATTTCATAACCTTAATGTTAAAGGAAAGTTATATCTAGTAAAATTACTACAACTGATTACAAACAGCAATATATGTTTTGTTTTAAGAGACATAGTCTTTATGATGGAACTCCCACAAGATTTGAGCGTATATATATGCTAAGTGAAAAAATGATATTCTTGCAACTACAATAACTATCGATAAAAATTAACAGGTTGACAAACAGAAGTTTTGAACTCACAAAATACCTTAAGATTTAGTGGAAATATATTGGCCTTGATCAGACCATGTATTTCTACTTCTCTCTAACGAATAAAGAAATTGACAGAGTTCCTTTCTTCCTTTACCTGACAAAATTTCCTTTAAACTTCTCTACTCCCTAAGAGGTCCTCTCTTTTTTAATCCAGGCAAAAGTTCTTTAATGTTCTTTTACTGACGAAGAGGTCCTTTATTCCACTCCCTGACGAAAGTTGCTTTCTATTGATCTGCTGACGAAGAGGTCCGTTCTTCCACTTCCTGACGAAAGTTGCTTTCTATTGATCTGCTGACGAAGAGGTCCTTTCTTCCACTCCCTGACGAAATTTCCTTTAAACTTCTCTACTCCCTAAGAGGTCCTTTCTTTTTTTATCCAGGCAAAAGTTCTTTAATGTTCTTTTACTGACGAAGAGGTCCTTTATTCCAATCCCTGACGAAAGTTGCTTTCTATTGATCTGCTGACGAAGAGGTCATTTCTTCCACTTCCTGACGAAAGTTGCTTTCTATTACTCTACTGGCGAAGAGGTCCATTCTTCCACTTCCTGACGAAAGTTGCTTTCTATTGATCTGCTGACGAAGAGGTCCTTTCTTCCACTTCCTGACAAAGGTTGCTTTCTATTACTCTACTGACGAAGAGGTCCATTCTTCCACTTCCTGGCGAAAGTTGCTTTCTATTGATCTGCTGACGAAGAGGTCCTTTCTTCCACTTCCTGACAAAAGTTCCTTTCTATTACTCTACTGACGAAGAGGTCTTTTCTTCCACTCCCTGACGAAAGTTCCTTTCTATTACTCTATTGAAGAAGAGGAACTCATTTCACTAGGTGAGAACAGTTCAGGTGCTTGCATGTCGCCATGGGTAAATTATCTTACTGCTAATTACAAAAAGTAAGGAAATATCTTGCAGTACAACACTGTCCTCCAAGAATCATTATTGATCTGTAGCCTAGCCGATCCATACAGTTCGGTAGTGCTGGAATCCAAGACTAAAATTGGCTGAGTTGAAGGGGAAAATGACTAAACAGTCAAGTACACTAACGTGAATATCTGTCAAGTCTTCATTTCTAATGACCAGTTACATCAGCTGATTAAGGAACACTTTTCCAAAGATTTCTCAGGCGAGAAAAATGACTACTTCAAGGAAAAGCAGAGGACTGTATAATTATTTATCAAAAATATCCAGTTCAGGGAAAATCATCTATGGAAAATTGGCCTCCATTGGTAAAGTGATGAATTTGCTACTATTAAAAGTTATCCAAAGGCCCTCAAAAGACTCAAATACGTCGAAAGGAAATTGTGTTTTGATTCACGATTTGCGGAGCAACATCTCTAAAAGTTAATTACAACATTTCTAAGGGACATGCTCGGAAAAGCTGATTAGAGAGAGAGAGAGAGAGAGAGATAGAGAGAGAGAGAGAGAAAAAGAAAGAGAGAGAGAGAGAGAGAGAGAGAGAGAGAGAGAGAGAGAAGGAGAGTTATTACTCTTAAAATAACTTTTGAAATTCGAGCCTTGAAGCCTCATGAATGCTTGTATTGCTAAAGAAAATTACTTAGAGTTAATAAATACTTATTTAGAATTATACTGTATGAAAATTTATTTTTTAACATTTTTTTGTACGTTAAACAGATTAAATAATATTTTAATTCTATTGTTGTTCTTAAGTTTTATTTCAATTTGTAATTTCTCTATTTTTTACATAAGTTAATTCTAAAGACACAGTAGGCCGAAACAATTATGCAGATTATAAAATAAATGCATTTCAAGAACCTCTTTTAGGTTAATTCCTACTAGCTATTGGATCAAGCGAGATTTAGTATTATTAGGTGATAATTAGCAGTAGTATGTTTTGGAATATAATCCGTTCAATTATCGATGAGGTTATTAGTGGCAGACTATCTTGTTGATTAGTTTTATTATCTATTCAGATGGCAAACTATTTACGAATGCAGTCCGGAATCACCTGTGACAACTTTCGTGTTTGCTTGCTTGTAGCTATTAAACGTAGCGAAGGTCTGCACGCTTGCCTTGTCGAGAGATGGCTGCTGTACGCCTGGCAAGTACGATTCTCGGGGTATGTCTCCTAGCGGGGGCCCATGCAGGACGCTATGACGGCTACCAGGTGCTCAGAGTGAACGATCATCTCTCCTCAAATTTCAGCAAGATACTCCAACAGCTTGGTAGGTAAACTAGAGGGAATAAGCCATCTTGGCCTTTATTGTACAGCGTTGGTATAATTTACATTGTGTAGTCATTGCTACCAAAATTTTATAAAAATGAATTAAACAGTTATCTCACCTTGAGTCATAGAGTTGAGAGGGATATTGAGTGGACACTCGATTATTCTTCTTTAATAAATAGTAAAGCAGCGCTCCAATCGGTGTAACAACAAACTAAAGTTATACAGGTTAGCATCCTTCCCGCTATTCAGGAGCATGAATTCAAGTATATAATTAATTCTTTCTATCCTTTTTCTCTCTTAAAATGAATTATTAATTGTTAAATAAACTACCTATAATTATACTTTTACTTAATGTTTTGCAGCAATATAATTTGTATTGAGAAAAATAAATGTAAAATAAAAAGACAATCATTAAATGCACACATATATATAAAGTATATTAAATAGATAATGATCGAACAAATATAACTAACGTCACAAGTACATAAAATTATTACACTGTGTCTCTACATAAAAACTGTGTCTCTTGTATGCTGAGGAGTATATTAACAGCTTTTCTTCGTTTGATTTTCAGGATCTCTGGTAATTAGCAAATATTTCCTTTGATTAAAAGAAAACCAATTCTTAAATTGTTTTTAATCTTCACCAAGACATGGATATTTGTGGTGACTCAGAAATAAATTAAATACGTCAATAAGAAAATCGATTGTGAAAAAGGGGATTAATAAGATTGCACCACCTCTGGGCCTGCTAATCTGTATTAAATGCATGTACGACAAAAGATTTCTTATTTTACTATTATTACGTAGAAGAAATAATTAAAAAGAACAAGAAACTGACAGCATAAAACGTAAGATAGAAAATGAAAGACTATTGCCATCGGTCAAGAAGCCTAGATAAGATATCGTTAATTAAAAACTTTCTAAACTTTTCACACAATTTTTTATAATAAAATGACTGTTTGGTTTTAAATTTTTGTAAATTGTTGTGGTCTCTCTATTTAAAAAAAAAATACTGCAAAATGTATTAGTCGTCACTGTAGCAATGGAAAATAGCGCTCCACTTGGTCACTAAATTAATAAATAAATTACTATGTCAAAATATGTTTTATAGGGATTGTTGCTTTATATTTATGTCCTACTGTAAATATTTTAAAATATTAACCCAATTTAACATGAACCTTATTAGTTGTTGCAAAATATTTTTGAATATGAAGTTCTATATACAAAGAAGAAATTTGAAACATGCTATTTAGCTCTGAAGTATATTTTTATCATTATATTAAATTTAACGCAGATAATTTTATAATAATTCTGCCTTTTTGATCTGTATAATTACAATAATTCTGATTTTTGGACAGTTTTAGTATTTTAAATTATAAATAAAGTATGAAATAAGCAAAGAAAAAATATGCGTAAATAGCTATAAAAATAGCTTATGCAATTTTTTAAAAACATTTTTGTCTAAAAAAAAAAGAAAAAAAGAAGAGAGTTACTTTGATTAAAACATGTCTAACAATACTATCCTATGTTTTATAATTACAAAATTACGTAAATTTTAAGTTGGATATGTCTATTGCTGTTGGATCTTCTTATTTTTAATATGTAAAATGACCTTTAAACTTTGAAGTTAATAAGTATTACGGATGAAGTGATCAATTTTTAAATGTTTACAATTCATAAATTAACATTAAGGACATTAAGGAGTCTCATATTACTTTTAAATAATATAAATAAATAATTATAAATCGCTTTTTCATATAAATGAAAGTGTACATGAACAAGACAATTTATAAGATGCGTTTGATGTTTTATCAGGGATGTAACAGGACATACAGTGAAAGTATTATAAGCTATATGTAAACCTACTTGAATAATCTCACATATTTTTTTTTTTTTAATGGCGTGTCAAACTTTGGTCATTAACGCCAGGGAAATATTTTTAGAAGCGGAAAGATATTTTCAAGAAGAAGAATTTCTTAGCAATAGGTCATGGTGAGGTATAATGAATTGTTAATGCGAATAGTTATTGTGTGGATAGACATAGTAATTTCTTTGTGCTTGGAAACTATGAAATTTATAAGAAAGAAAAAATCGAGAGAGAATGGAAAAGAAGCATACTGAAAATGCAACTAGATAAGATTTAATAGCCTGCCCTCTTTCAGAAAGTTCATTACAGCATCGATGACTTTCTTGTCATCCAATAGAATTTCGTCTAGAGTCCCATTTAAGTTATATATCTTACACCTATATGTATATGTATATGGATATCTTGATTCATTGTATATGGAATACTAAAAAAAAAAAGAAGAGAAATGATGATGCTGCAGCTGTTTACAATACACTGTGACGTCAATTTGGCGCACTCCAAATTCGGTATTTAGGCCATCCGTTGCAAACCCTTTAATAATTCATGTTTGGTTGAAATAGGATAAGCAAAGAAGGGGGGGGGGAGAAAGATAAAGTGAAGCCACATTTTATAACGTAATATCTTTGTTGTTATTTAAGTTACATAATTTTTTAACAGAATATATATATANTATATATATAATTTAATTTTATAATGTTCTATAACAAAAAATTCACTTTAAAGAATACATTTTTGAATTAACTAAGATATGCGAGAGCTTTCCTTGATCATCTTTCCCGTCCTGTCTGGATAAATAGTGTCATACCTTTTACATTCACTGCACTCTCCGTCTTGAAATTCACTCTACTTTTATTTGCTCATTTGCTCTCTAATTTAGAGAGTGGTGTCCTTGGTCACCTTCTCTCTTCATGTGATTAACATTGAATGTCATCTTTAGTTTTCATTGTAATCAAATAACAATAGGTTTTTATTAAAGAGAATGTAATAAATAAATAAATGTTTAATAAAAAAAAACTGTTTAATAAGACATGAGATGTGTCCTGAGATCCTGCGTTAAGGACTTCTTGAACACTTGCAGGAATCCTGTTTCAGACCTGAGCGTGTGGAGCAGGGGAGCAGATAGGACGGACGTTATGGTCGCTCCTGGCAAGTTGGCCAGGACGAAGAGCGTTCTCAAGAAGCAACATATCCCGTACTCTGTCATGATAGACAACGTGGAGGATGCAGTCGCCAGCCAGTTACCTTCCAGTGAGTACAGCAAAGATTTCAAGTATTCCAACAATTTGTCTTCAGTGTACCAGATTAAGTAACGGATTTCTTCTGTTTCAGGAGCTGGGGGGCTGAGATGTAAGTACTCTGGATAAATAAATAGATTGTGGACTGCTAGCTTTGTGTGGTAAAGTCCAAATACCACCCGTAAAATGAGTAAGTAACGATCGGGGATTTGCTCTAGGAATTTGTAGACCAAAATAGTTCTTTTACTATGCATATTGCTGGCTGGTGAAGGTTCTCAATCAACGGTGGGTGAAATAAATGAGAAATAGTCACAAACCTATACAAGTCACACATTTATTTTGCAGAGTGTTTTCAAAGCCCTCGCTTCATCTTCAGTGCTGTAAATTGGCCGAGGTGAACTCTCTCAGGGGGGTCAGAGGAAGTTCCCCTCGGACAATTTAGAGCCCTGAAGATGAAGCGTGGGCACAGAATGCGCTCTGCATTGAAAATAAATGTGTTTACTGCGGAGACTACTGACCACTTCTTAATAATTTTACCCACCGTTAAGAGATATTTTATTATTACCAATGTTTCGGTCCACATTTCAGGTCTTCTTCGGGGGAATAGAGGTTATGAAGGGAGAGAGTCTCCTGCTCTAGGATGACTTAGAAGAGTGAATTTCTTCAGTTCCCAAAACTAAATCCCAAACCGATCCCACCTCATAAAGTTCGCCGGTCACCAACTTTCTCTAAATTACTAATTGTAAATTTTTTTGGGGAGACGAAAGGACGATTTTGATTTTGTTAATTTATGTACAAACAACATGCGTATCAAGTGATCGATAAGGGATTTCTTATTACCTTTTTTGGAAAGCTGCTTCTCATTTTCAACAAACCTACGTAGATGAAGCGAAAAATATGGCCCGATCAAAATCACAGACAGTCACATACATAAAATATATATGTAACTTATTAGATGATTTTAGTTGGGGTTCGGCCAAGGTAGATCCAAAAAAAAAAAAATACAAATTTAAAAAAAGTGTATTTTTTAAAAGGATTATCTGCCAACGTTTCGCTTTGCATTGTAAGCCATCTTCAGGGCTATCACGAAGAAGAGAGAGGACGTCCTGTCCCTAAGTTCACATTTCCAAAACTAGGAGTGTCATGGATATATATGTGACTGTTAGTTTTAGTTTTTAGCAGATAAGATCCGAGAAAATATTGAAAATTTTTCAAAAGATAGAGAAACTTTCGGAACTGTGAAAGAGAGATATGAAATTTCTAATTAAAATTTTTCTTTACTGCATTTTTTCAATTAAATTATAAAATAAAAATGGACAATTAGAGAGATATTTTAGAATGCATATACGATATCTGAGAGCCCTCATTCCTTTAAAATATATCAAACAAATTGGTGGGAAAGCTTTTTTCTTTAAATTGTCTTAAGGATGTGTTTTTAAAATAAGATGAGAGGAGTAAGAAAATATATAATATTGAAAATTTATCAATTTATCCTTTAATATTTTACATGTATCAAACATAATAGGTGCATTAGACTATTGGTGTATTAGATTTATGTTGAGTAACATTACCTCTTTGACAAACAAAAAATAAAAAATTTAAATGCAAAATTACAAATTAACACAAGCCCCTCCCTGATTCCACTTAAAATCTCATACAGACTAAGCGTCAAGCTTGAGCCCTGTTCCAGAGGTCGTAAGGAGTTCGCTATCTCGTCTCGTGGAGCAATAACTAGGTGCTTTACGAAATAAGACATTTAATGCCTACCTGTCTACCCTCCCAGCAGGAGACAAATCCCTCTGGACTGCTACTCCCAGGATTCTAAGATATCATCTATCCGTCTTTCTACTCTAGTCTTCAACTCTTTTTCTACTCAATTCTGTCTACTCGCTTTCTTCTTCTCCTTCTACACGTCTTCCTACGTCTCCTTCTACTCGTCTTCTACTTGTCTTAGACTAACCCCCCGAAAAATTCCTCACATTCTCATAAATATTCCTCACACATCTCCTCTCACTTTAAGCCTATGTTACCTTCCTTTTGATGTTACATATGTCTGAAAACAAGAAATATCCTGACGCTGACTGACATTTGCAGCAGGAGAGATGCGTTGGGACACCTACGCTCCTCTGAGTGCCATCTACTCGTGGTTGGACAATCTGCAAACGCGATACCCCAACAGGGTGTCCGTCATCGAGATCGGAAGGACGGAGGAGAACCGACCAATCAAATGCCTCAAAATCTCTAGCGGCAGACCTGGGGCTAAGGCCTTCTTAATCGACGGAGGTAACGTTTAAATAAATAAATAGATATATATTATACACACACAGAGACACTTAATAGAAATTAGGCTTATATGTAATGTTACATATCTTGAGTAAATGAATTTATGTTATGTGTGTGTGTCTCTTGAACTCTCTACAGGCAAAAGTTTTTAGTTTAAAAACAAAAATTCGTGTTGCAGCTTTTAAATTAAATAAATAAGTTCGATTTATCCGTACAAATTTAAATGACAAGTGCGATTGAAAATATATCTTTACTCTAGCGGGAGCTATAAGTATATATTTATGAAATTCAAAACAGATTTGTTTGATAATAAGTTGTTGTTCGTGTGTGTGTGTGTGTATGTGTGTGTGGGATTACATGACATGAGAATTTCATATGAATACAAATGTTCAACATATACTATTGGCTTCATTAATCAATTTTACTTGAAATTATGAAACAAAATTTATAGGAAATTAGATTTTTCAGTATTATGCCCACAAAACTTTTTAGTAACTGAAATCAAAAAGAAGTTATCAATATAATAAATTCTGATCTTCTTATAAATTCCTTCCTCCCCAGTTGGGATTAAATCTAAAAATGAATTCATGTAACAGTTAAAAATATAAACACCAAATTAGTTTTCTATTTAAAAAAATGAGATTCCCCTCAACACTATGAATTACATTCTTAAATATTATTACAAAATATTATAGAGTGAAAATTTGAGGAAATTGCCTTTTATACGCATTATGTGCAACAATATTCTTATTTAAAAAATTAATGAAGATATAAGATTTTAAATTTTGATCTTCCACTTTGCCCCTCTTCCCACTACCACCTTGAACAATTTAACCGCTAACCTATTCATACAATTGCTTGAAGAATTAAGTTAAAATTCCTAATTTGTTTCCTTCATTAGGTTATTTCGAAAAATTGAATTTTTTTTTGTTTTAGAAAAAAGAAGCTTAATTAGCACATTCAAAAATATATATAAACACACACTATAATTTTGAATGGAAAATATGTTTAGCTTGTTTCTATATAATATTATTTACTAAAGGAGTAAGGATGTTAAATTTAATCTTCCTAATATAACAGCAAAATTTGTTCCTTTATTTTATTTTTTTTTATAGAAACAACAAGTCTGTGAAATTCTACGATAGATTTAAGTTCTTCGGAAACCCTGATACCAGACCTCGTGTCCTTTTGTTCCTAAGAACATGAGGTTACTCAGAGGCGGCTGATTAGATACCGTGTCACAGTAGACATCGGGGTGCCGGGGGGGAACCCGACCCCATTGAGATAATAATATATCTCATATATCACAGTATATATAGCTTGACATAATGCAAATATCAATAAATATACACGGTTGGGGGTTATTTATGAGAAAGTTTTAAACCGATTTTCTCCTCTCAGTTACAGATCAGTCAGTTACATTTTAAATATCGTCTTAAAATAAATATATCATCTTTTAAATTAATTTAATTTTAATAGGAACTTAATAATAATAAGGATAAAATTAAACGGAGGGCATTTAACATCATTTTTATTATAAGCTTATAGTTTTGAATGCAATTTTAAGTAAACTATAGGACAAGAAAAAATACATATATATATAGTAATCAAGGACAGGTGGGATAGAGAGTGCAGTGAACACACAAAAAAGATCCCAAAGAGTAAAATTTTCATGGATCTCTCGCCCTTCGTCGGTGAGGAGTAAAGAGAGACTAGACTGTGTGGTGTTGTGTAGCGGAAGGAACTCAAAGGATGGGGAAGGCGATTGGGTTTTCCCTAATCCTTTTGTTGTTGACAATTGATACCAGGTCTTGTTGTGGCTTTGAGAATCTTCAGTTGTAAATCTGAATACACCTCACCGCCCACCTCGCTCACATTCTCTCTTCACATCTCACTGACGAAAAGCCAGAAGTCTCCCCGAAAATTCCACTCCCTGTGATTTTGTTTTCCGTGTGTACACTGCAGTCTCTATCCCACCTATATGAAAACTATTCAATCCGAAAAATATTTTAGTTTAAGCTCCTGAAAAGGTGCTACAGGGAAGTGGGAAACTATAGAGATCGGTTATCATAGGTTGAAAGTGCTCCGAGAGTTTAACATAGGGATGTTTGACCACTCCAGGAGTTCACGCTCGGGAGTGGGTGAGCCAAGCCTCCATGACCTGGATCATCAACGAACTTGTCGTCAACTCGAACAGGCAGCCTGAGGCGATTCGCCAACTCGACTGGTACATCATACCCGTCCTCAACCCTGATGGCTACGAGTACACTTTCAAAGACAGGCTCTGGAGGAAAAACAGGTAAGGAATGGAGTGGAAGGAACATTCGTTTTCGGGGGCATAACTTGCATAACTTACAAAATAGTGTGAGTTGCATGACACTGCTTTTTTCATTAACTTTAATACTAATGTATATTTTAATATAACATTAGCTTAGTGTATGACATAAAAAATTATAATTCCTAACTTCTAAAACTTTGTTGATTAATTCTAAGAAATTAATATTAGATAAATTATCTAAAGGGTTATTATGACTACCAATGAATATAGCACTATCATACCTTCTATTATCCGTCTTCATTAATTTCTGCAAACCATCCTCCGTTGGCGAGCGCTTTCGGACATTGTCCATCCTCGTGGCCGAATACATGTGTTCACTGTCACTGGGCAGTTGAATACACATGTATTCGGCCAAGAAGATGGACAATGTCCGAAAGCTATCGCCAACAGAAGATTGTTTACAGAAACCAATGAAGACGGAGAATAGAAGGTATGATAGTTCTATAAGTCCTTTATCTTTTGGACCACCCTCCCGTACTCCGATATGCCTAACGCTTCCTTGTATTGCAGGAGTAGGAAGACGAACAGCCCTTGCATCGGGGTCGACGTGAACAGGAATTACAACGCGCAGTGGATGGCCAGTGGTTCAAGCAACAACCCCTGTCAAGATAGTTTCGGGGGTTATACGCCTGACTCCGAGCCCGAGACCAGAGCTATCACTAGTTTAGCCCGCCGCATCAAGAACCTCGTGGTAAATACCGCTAGCTATTGGTCCTTTAAGAGGGTAGTATGTGGAGAAAAATTGATGTCGAAACCAATAAATAAGAAATAGTTTTAAATATGCAATAAATGCAAGAGAATAGGATAAAAAAAAAATCTTACTATCGAACCCGGATCTCCTGCTCGCCGGGCTAGTATGTTACCATTTACACCACCGAGATTTTTATTCTATTCTCTAGCAAACTTTTTAGCATTTACTCGTATTTTGAACTATTTTATATATCATATGGTAAATATCTCACTTTTTTCCTTTGGGGGTACGTAGTCAAAATTGACCGGAAAGTAATATAATTTAATATTTATAATTTACTA
>KZ810035.1:32740-46852 GCA_000696205.2 Oncopeltus fasciatus
GAGAGAGAGAGAGAGAGAGAGAGAGAGAGAGAGAGAGAGAGAGAGAGAGAGAGTGAGAAGTATTAATAATAGTAATGAAAAGAATTTCACTGATAATTTTTTCTTTTTGGTTTAGTAGCGAATGCCCTGAACTATTTCTATCTTAATAGGTTCCAGAATATAAATTAGAATTAGTGGTTCACATGTCTAATATTGAAAAAAACAATAACAAAAAACTTACAGATAATTATTATTTGTTTAAATCTAACTAGAAATGAGATAAAAATATTGTATTAATCAATCAATGAGAGGGAATAGAATAAAAAAGTCTATCTGTCCCAGCCAGGATACGAACCTAGATCTCCTGCTTGCCGGGCCGGAATGTTTCCATTACACAACCGGGACTGGAAACATTCCGACACGGAAAGCAGGAGATCCAGGTTCGAGTCCTGGCAGGGACAGACCGATTTTTTTATTATATTCCCTCTCATTAATTGTTTAAAATTTACGTGGGATAATAAACCACATCCAAATTAATATTTATATTGTATTAATGTCTCTTAAAGTAAAGCAACATAGACAGTCCATGCCTTTTAAAGGTTTAAAGCGCCTCAAAGGACTTTGCTCTTGAAACGAAAGTTACATTATTAAGAAGAAGCTCAGTCTTACTAGTGATTGATGAAGCTAATAACTTCACAAATTCAGCAAAAATAAAGCCGTTGGAAAACATTTTCTCTTCCTGTTTCCCGCCCATAAATTTCCTAGCTATCCTGGAGGAATAATTAACTCTGTTCAACTTACTAACTGCTCGCGGGAGGAGATTCTCTCTCAACTAACTGAAAAAAGGGGTTAAACTAAATGTCTGTGGACATGAAAAGTCTACTAATAAACGTTTTTTACTTTTTTGGAAAATGTACTTCACCCTATAGCGTTGGCCTTGACTTTGTTTTGGAAGAGGATCGCTTGACGCATCACCGAGTCTGTGTTTTATTTGGCACAAGTGACATATAGTAACGGTAAACCTCACATTTTTGTTTTGAAATTACTGAGAGATGAGTTGTAACCAGAAGACTGACAGATCCCATCAAACCGGGGGGTATTTTAAAGTTTTAAACTAGGGGGTCCTAGTTTTATTTCAAGATAGGGCATGTCAACGACTCTGGCGCACCCTGGTAAGGTACTTGGAACTAATATATTGGTATTGCAANTTTAAATATATATATATTTATAAATATTTCTTCCGGGCTTGACCAAGTTGAAAACTTGCTTATTGCCAAGTTTCGCACATCCTATAATGGTTCCTTCAGAGCTGAATGGAGAATGAACTCTCCCCATTCCTTATTCTCCCTTAAGTCCTGAAGAAGCTATCATAGGATGTTTAAAACCCGGCAATAAACAACTTTTTGACTAGTAGAAGAGTTGATAAATAATTCTGAAGACCATGGAAGCCAAAGTGAACAATATCGTTATACTATAATTGATGATCTCGCTGTGGTACTACTAGAATCATAATTATAATTATTTAAATCTTTAAATGCATGAAAAAAATTAATATTAACTTTTTGTCAGTTTTTTTTTTCAGAAATATTTATTTAAACTCTTTTTCAATCCTCATACCTTACTTACCTTACTTTTTCAATCGCATAGAGTCATAGAGGGGCTGGCTACATAAAGGAGGTAGCCAACCGATATTGACAAAGCAGATTTGGGCAAAGTTTTTGTTTTTCGCTAAAAGTATTTCCACTTGCCTAAGGCGAGATTTGAACCCTCAGTGCCAGAATTAAGAGACTCCAATTGGAGCCGAATCCACTGGCTATCGGCATTTTCTTGAAATAAAATTGTACTTAATTTATTGACAAAAAAATAAATTAATTATTATTGACTAAATTAAAATTAAAATTATTGACCAATACTTCTTCAAGGTTCAATCGAGTCTTGGAGTTTTTAGGTGCCAAGCTTTCGCACAACGTGTGATGGCTTCCTCAGGGCTGAATGGAGAATGAATTGCTCACTCTCCATTCAGCGCTGAAGAAGCCATCATACGATGTGCGAAATCTTGGCACCTAAAAACTCCAAACCACGGTTGAACCCGGAAGAAGTATTGGTAAATATGTCTGAGGACCGTGGAAGCCTATGTGAACATTAAAATTATTGACTTAAATTATCTATGAGACCTCAATTTTATATTACATTAATATTAATAATTAGTTAAATAATGATCTCTTAAATTGTTTGAACAGATAGTTAACAGCAAAAGGAATCTAATGAATGTTTGTTAATGATATTTATTCTCTTAAATCCGCTGTTTCCACAGGTAGCTCCATAGACTTCATGAAGGACCTCGGGGTGAAGTTCTCTTACGGCGTAGAACTCCGAGACGATGGCCGATATGGGTTCTTGCTCCCCGCCACCATGATCCGACCCACCGCCACCGACGCCTTCCAGTTCGTGAAGACTGTGGGGTTGGCAGCAGCCAGGTCCTAGGGGACGACGTCATAGGGTTACGACATTTCACTTATACGTCTTTTGTGATTATGTAAAACTGCGAGGAAAAGAAATCCTCGTCATAAATACAGAAAATTGAGCGCATGGTCTATGTGGATTTATAGTCCGACCCCCAAGTACTGCAACATGCCTGTTATACAGGATCTGTATGAGAATTTTATTTCTTTTCTAAAAGCACAATCTTATACAACGTATATGTGGCGAATTTTCAGAACAAACCTTTAATTGAGTGCGGCTCAAAGAGCTGAAATCCTTCCCAACAAAATTTTACTTATCCTCAAATCCTATTCTGTGTAGAGCACAAGATAGATCATATCTATTTCTACCCTGTAGTGCCGGTAGTTCCTACACTGGGAAAAGGTAGTGTCCTTTAACTAAGGGTAGTGTACTAACTCCTCTTCTCTATATCCTATTTACCACTGACATTCCTTCTTGCTGTGAAACACTGGTGCCATCGCTGACATGAAAATAAATAAAAATAAATGCGTACTTGAATTATTGCTCAAGAAGGTAGTCAGTGATATTCCTAACCCCAGATTCCTTGGAAGCTACCTTGTAAATGTAAACTTTTCTTCACTTACTATAACAGTTTTATATATTTATTTCAAAGTTAATGCCTCTTATTTATAAAATATTTTTTCAATTGTTTACTAATTATTATCATACATAATTGAAATACAATTGAATAATATCAACAGAATAGAATTGTGACACAAAATATTCTTTGAAAGTTTAATAAAATATATAAAAATACACACAAAGACCCTCACACACACTCACACTACACTGATACTGATTCGCATATACTTACTTGCACTATACCTACCCTATACTTTGTATGTATTACAAGTGTTCAATTTAATACTTATATCTGTTATTTCTTTTTGGGACGTAGAATCTCCATTAATCCTTCCAATTCCTTCAGAACTTTCTTTCTGAAAAAAAAAATTAAAAAGATGTGAGATTAAATAAGTACTTTTGAAACTTCATTGGTTCCAAGCCACCTAATTTTTTTTTAAAGGATCAATATATAGTCTAAAGACAGGATAATGCCATCATAAGTGGGTGTAATTGTATAATTTATAACTGCTCAAGATTTATGGATGTAAGGCTATCTACAGGTAGCTACTGTACTCGTTATATAAGACCCATGGCTCAGGAAATTTGTTTTTTTTAAAAACTATTATAGGCATGAGTCGAACCCACAGAGCCAAATATGAATGACCAGAATTGATTTCGTTGGGCTATTGATTATACAATTCATTAAATGTGTTTAGCGAAATGTTTTTTTTTTTTATAACTCAAATTTCTTATATATAAATTGTTTCATTTCAACAGAATAAAAAAAAATTAGCTGAAATATTAATTCTACGGCCTCGGAGATGGGATAAATGACCGGCATTTTGAATAATCCTCTGCCGAGACACATGAGGAGCGACAAATATGCTAACACGAGTCGAGAGGATTTGAATGTGGTCTACGTCTTTCAGTTGAATTCGTGATCGTTAAAAGTGATTCAGAGTAGGAGAGGGGATGGTTGGGGGTGGGATGGGATGGGGGGTTCACAGTGAGGGGCCTTTAGTTCTTGGCCAGCACACCGAGCAGATCCCCCCTGAATCCTGACTGAAAGTTGGAACTATTCACTTGCAGAGAAGAGAACTTCTATGGATTCATCGAAGAGAGAAAGTTGGTTTCCACAATTAATGGTGATTCAGCCACGTGCTGGTTTTTCAAATAAATTGTTGGGAATTTAAAAAAATATTATTTTCCCCCAAAAAATGACCTTTAGCAAAAATAAAATATAATTTTATTAGACAATCAAACTGTAAATCGGAAATAGCTCGAAACTGTTTAAAATCTTCCAGAGAATAAAAATGGAATTAGCTCTCATTGCAGTCAAGTATTCTTAAATAGTTGATCTACATGGAAGTGTCATTTGTCATCCCATAAAATCCAACACATCTTAAGGAGACTATTAACCATAATTATTCCTCGATGGATATGAGAAATGGTAACAGACCAGCCACCATGCTGTGTAATTGATGAGGAATGTCATTTTGAATTTTATCCAAATTTGGTATTGCAATACCACTAACTGACAACTGATTGGAAATTTCTGTTATAGGATCTTGATCTTAGCCATGGCTTACTTAATAGTTGGCTTCTGCAATTAAGGACGCCTGAAACCTTATATTCTTAATATTAATATTTTGACAAGAGAAAAAGCTAATTATTTAAAAACAAATATTGCTAAATTAAATTTAAATGAGAATTGATTTCCCAATGTATTTGAACGTATCATAAAATCAACTGAAGCATACACAGAAAAAAAACACATAATCATATAACATTACATGGACTAAGAGTACATATAAGGATGTGAATGGACTTAAAAATATTAAGAAATATGAGATGAAATTAAATTGTTAAAAACGAGTCTTAAATTTTAGTTACAATTTTCTTCAAGTGTATGATGGATATAATTGATAAAAAAGAAAATTCATTTACAAACCGAAAATAACAATAAGTGTAAAACGTATGAAAACTTAAACTGTCTCTAGACTGGCCGGAAACGAAGAGTGGGGAAAGCCCTCACCCATAGTAATTACATTCACAAATGTCTTCCTTAACAAGCGTGTAGTTTAAAAAAAAAATATAGAAGATGAACATTAGAAAAATTGACATTTTACACCTATTTGTAAACTAAAATAACAACGAAGATTTTGCGATTATAAATTTTAGTCTCCCTCTTAGCACTCCACTCTCCCTTAACTCCCAATCATTCAAATTTCAACCAAAATTAAACAAAGCCCCTAATTCCCAACCGACTTTATACATAGATTTATTCATCCATTCGCTTGCAAAAAGAGGCTTAGAAACCAAATATTAGGTTGAAACCAAATGGTTTCATTCAAAAATTGTGGGCGTTAAAGCGCACTCTCGTACTCCCTCTCTATGCAGCGCTCATTGGTGGATTGATGGGGAGGGAATATAATTTTATATTTATTAAAATATATAAGCATGTAATCATATAATAAATAATAAAAACTAACCTAATATNGGGGGGGGGGATCTAGTGATAAGATTTATAATCGCCTTACAATGGGGGGAAAAACAAGGAGTTTCAATAAAAATATAACATTATCCGGGTTAAGAAAAAAAAGTCTTGGAGTGGGATTGAAAATTCTTGTTAGTAAACAGGAACTGTGGAAACGGGTTTGAGCCCCGCCGTGGCTCAAATTTTTTTCTTTAAGATAGCGGAGTGTGTTAAGGAAAAGGCACAACATTACCAAGCGTTATAACCTATCTTCCCTGGAAACTACAGTGAAAAATGCTGCCCGACGACAAATATTAACGGTGCTACCGTGTATCGAATACATTTTCAATTGAACTCCCTTACATTTGATACATGCAGATTGTCACCTGAGAAAAGTGGGGGATATGTGAGGAATCTATAGATTTCCCTTGCCCTACAGAAATACTCCACGATAATGGGGTTATGACGTCATTGTGAGCAAGGATACACCCGATTGGGTTCTAAGGAATGGTGACGACATCCTGCAAAGGTGAAGGGTTCATTTCCTGTCGATCGATATCCTTCTTGCCTGTATTGGCTCTTTCATTACCTTCTACGTGGGAATAAGTAACTAAGGCTATGGCGAGAATCATTCCCTAGCTGACATAGACTTAAAATAAAAAATATATCATTCGTACAATGAAGTTAGGATTTACCAGAACGGGAAAATGCACAAGGTAAAGACGAATTTACCGTTTGCAATCTCAAAACGCCATATATCCGAACTTTAGAGCATATAGTTCTGCATTGCCCTCTGCAAACTCCAGTAAGAATCCAGTTTCTGCAACCCTATATCAGGTGGTAAAGTTTGGCGATTTAAAAAACAAAAATTGTGTGTACATATAAACATAAAAATAATAATAAATAAAAATCACTACGCAGGGAGAAAGGGCCTATTGACCCTACTCGTAGGTAAGTCAGGCATTAAGACCCCGGAGATTGCAAGTAATGTAAGGTTTAGAGTCCGATGACAGGGATTGGGCATGTAGATTAGAATGAAATAAGATCTTGGGGGTGGAGATAAGATCTTGGACGATATAAAGACACTATAGTTTTTAGCTTTTCCTATGGATCAAAGATCTGTGATGTTCTATTGATAGTATTCGATTGATTTCCCTACGAAAACTCTTCCAAAAAAAAAGAAAAAAAAAACAACAAAAAACATTGGTGTAAAATAGCAGTAGATGGATCGAATGTTTCTCGTATCTTATTATCCTTATTTTATGGAGACATGCTATGAAGTATTTGAAAAGACAAGTTTCCATTTGTGAATCTCTGCTAAAAAAAATGAAATGGTTATGAAAGATGAAAAGTGGATGACTTATGACAATATGGAAGGAAAAGTTCGTAGTTAAAGCCTTTAGAAAGCCTTTCTCAAACTTTGGCAACTCCCGTATCGACGCCAAGGAATGTGATCCAGAGTGTCTATTCGGGTTAGAGGGGAATCGTTCTTCATGAGCTGACTCGATTCCCTATTCTCCTCTAACTTATGTGATTGCAGAAAAACTGAATTGATCTCTAGGAAAAAGTATTTTTCTCTCACGTCTATAAGTATCAAGGGTACGCACTCCCCTACACACACTTCCCGACCAGTCTTCATCAACATTTTGTAGCCATACTTATTTATTGTTATCATCTCTGGCTATTGTTGGTAAAAGAAATGTCATACAACTTTTTCATATAGAAGTATTTCATCTTGAAAATTGATATAGAGTCATAATACTAAATTTAAAATTGTTATTTACTTACATTAGGAATATAATTTATTTTTTAATAAAAAGAAAGAAGCTTATAACACACATTTATTTTATTGTTTGTATTTTTACCAATTTGCAAGAAAAAAAGTCTCCTGCCTCGAGCATTTATTGCCTGTCTATTTCTATTTCTTTTGAAGGTGTTTTTGGATGAAGAATGGCGTATTTTACCTTTTGAAAAGTGGGATGTAAAGAAATTTAATCTGCCATCTCTAAGAATATATTCAAGTAATTGATAAGAGACTGGTGTGACTGGGTGTAAGGTAACCCGAACGGAAGGTTATTTTCATTTGAGTATAAAAAGAAGAAGGCATTTATCATTCCCTAATTTCTCATTAGACAAATTACACTCTGGATAAGACTTAAGCCCGTAGATTGATTGCCATTAGTGGGAGGGGCTTTACAATGAAGCTCAAAGAAAAAACAAATATTAAGTACAAAGTGAAAACATATTAACAAATAATTAATAGCTTTACACATATAAAATTATTAAAAACCTTGAAAGAAGTCTTGAGTCGGCTGAAGATAAGGTAGCTCAATCAGCTGTTTGAATTGTTAATAAATTATATTTAAAACAACTCAAAGTTTTGCAAATTCAATCTTAAGGTTAAATTTTATTAACAACACTTTTTACATCACAAATTTTAAATTTCGTAGTCTAAAATATTTAAATATTTATTGGGTCGCTATTACAAATTCATATATAGGCAATTGATTCAAATTAATTCTTATTAGGATCTCAAAAATAATTTAAGTTTTTACAGCGAATTTATCTTGTTTTCCTTTAATTAAACAGTTTTTTTATTGGTATTAAATTAAATTGTTGCTTAAAAAATAATACAGAATATTTCTTCCATAATTTATATTTTTATCTTGATTTACTAATTGAGGAAAATTAAATTAATAAAATGAGCAAAGTTTTCAGATTAAAATTATAGCATATAAATATAAAAAAATCAATAAATCAATAAATAAGTATATATATATATAAGCAGTCTACTGGACACTTGATCTAGAATAATTCTGCAAATTATTCCCATTTGAAAATGTCCTTTATGTAATGAAGTGCTATTTGATTTATTTTGTTGATATCTTTCTAGATAAAAATGTTCAATAACATTTATAAAACCAAGAAAATTTGTTGTTGTAGTAACTTTACGCCTGAAACATCATGTGGGAGGATTTAATATTTACTCCAGGAGGAATTATAGGCTACAACGGGAATGCTTTAATCTCTTGTCTTTATCGAACAGAAATAGCCTTTCCTTCCTGTCGTGTAAAATAAAATAAAAACCAAGGATTGCAAATGTACAAAGTGCTTTTGAAGGAGCAATATTGTCACAGAGAACTAATAAATGAACATTTTCGTTTGACAATAGAAAATATGTTTTTTTTTTTTTTTTTTTTCATATTTTCTCTGTTTAAACTTCCGTGTTTTGTCTGGATTACTTGTGGACTGTATTAATTTTTAAAATATGTTTTCCAGGAATAACAATTGATTTTATTTTCTAATCTGGTAATCTGATTATAACATATTATTTTACACATGACAATAATAAAATAATAAACTANTGACCCTACTCGTAGGTAAGTCAGGCATTAAGACCCCGGAGATTGCAAGTAATGTAAGGTTTAGAGTCCGATGACAGGGATTGGGCATGTAGATTAGAATGAAATAAGATCTTGGGGGTGGAGATAAGATCTTGGACGAAAGGAATATTAAAGTCGAGATGAAGGATAGAGTTGGACACATAATATGGAGCGTTAGCAATTATTCTGAGAATTTTGGACTGAAAGGACTGTATACGTTGGATATTGGAAGGCTTAGCGGCACCCCACAGTTATGCACCGTAGGTCCAGATTGGTCGTATTATGGTCTTGTAGATGGTCACTTTATTTTCTAATGTGAGCTGTGAGCGCCTATTTATAAGGCTGTATAAGAGTCCGTGGCGTCTGTTGAGTTTTTGTCGCTTGTCTGCTTCAGATGCTGGGCAAATATTTGTCTTTGTCGGAAGAGGTCCAGGGAGTGGAAGGTTCTTGATGTCTCAGAATTTTGCAAATTGCACTCTTGAAGGATTGGTCTACTGCTGAAAAACTAGTTGGGCATTAAATGCCCGATTTCCTAAATCACCTATTTTATGATTTACGAGACGCGATAGTTAATTGAACTTCCAACGATCTGAGGGATATCTGCATTTCTGGAACTGTGCTCGACCTTGACGTTAAATGTCAGTTTGAAATTTGTAATTCAATTGAGGGGGGGGGGGGGCTCTCTGTTAAATTTGTTCAGGATGCAGGTGGGATCTTGACAAGTGACAAGTGAAATTGTAAACAATAACCAGCTCTTTTACGTTTTTTCAACAGAGTTTCAAAAAATGACCAGTCAATTGGGACATTTATTAACGCTGATGGGTATTGTATAGGAGGATTGTGTATGGTAAAAGTTTTGTAATTTGATGAAATGTAAATTAAAAAATAACTACATAAATATCCCTTACCACACACTTATAAATAAATATATACTTACAAACCCACAAAATTATTAATAAATAAAAAATTAGGGAATTATAACGCTGAGAGAGCCTATACATTCCTCCTGGCTTAATGTTGAGAAGCAATTTTTTGCGTTTTATTTGAGGGGTGGATTGAGAGGGTTGAGTGGAGTCCAAAGATAAGGATTGGACAAATTAATTAGTGACTTAAAGTATATTATACTTTTACTATAAAATAGAGCGGATTGAATGGGTGATAAGGCCTTGGATGTTGTGGATTTTCAAAATCTGGCGGACAGTACAGTTAGAGACATAATAAGGAACCTATGTGTTTGTCCTAAAGGAATTTTGTGATTGAAAGGCCTGTTTTAAGTGGGTATTGCCAAATAATTCTGCACCGTCTATCCGAAGAGTTTTTGTAAAGAATTAGAGGCAGATTGTTTTTTATTGTGAGCTGTAAAATCTTTTTAAAGAGTAAAGTAGCTTATATTGGGGGGCGGTACAGGCGACCAGTCCACCAATTCTGGTAGAAAATTATTAAATAACTTTTTAAACTACTGCTTATATTTAATTAAAAAAATACGTTGATGAATATAAATCAGATAGGCCGATATTTTATATAAGATGTGAGTTAATAAATAAGTGTAAAAAAACTAGAGTAATAAAGTAAAAACTATATTAATTTAGTTGTGGTGTATTATCCCACGTAAATTTTAAACAATTAATGCGAGGGAGTAGAATAAAAAATCTATCTGTCCCAGCCAGGACTCGGACCTGAATCTCCTGCTTGCCCAGAAAGCAGGAGATCCAGGTCCAAGTCCTGGCTGGGACAGATAGATTTTTTATTCTATTTCCTCGCATTAATTGTTTGTAAAATCTTAATGTATTTTAGGATTATTCTCTGATGTGTAAGACATTGGAGGATTGACGTTCTTCATCACTTGCATTACGCCTCATTATTTTTCTTGAGAATTTTGGAATTTTCTTCCCAAATAAAATTTATTGACTTATGTCAAATTATTTATTGATAAATCCCACCACTAATTACCCGATAATTAGCCGGCACAAACAGCCTTGCCACTTAACCAAACAGTGGTGTTTGCCCATGTTCTTTTGAGAGATGTGTGTTTGCCTGCCACCATCCAAACACAGCTCCACTATATAGTGAGAGACCTTGGCCGGATGTCAGCTGTAATAGACAATGTTCGCTCTCGTGTTCCTGGGCGGGCTGTTCCTGTCCGTCGCTGCCAAGGATTACTCTGGCGCCAGGGTGTTGGTCGTGCCACGCCAGTCCCTGGTCGACGAGGCCATACGCATCGAAGGTGAGTATTCCACAAAACCAATTAAACAGCTGTCTAGTTACAGTACGTTAAATAATAACTTTATAAAAATTATTTTTTTGTGGTATTTAATCCCACGTAAATTTTACTTATTTTAGTGTAAGGGATCAGAATAAAAAATCTAACTGTCTCAGCTAGGACTCGAAACTGGATCTCCTGCTATCCGGGCCGGTGCATTTACCAATGATGCTATCAGGACCAGTCTGATAAGTTAAATTATCTTATCAGACTGGTACCGGTAGCGTAAATGGAAAATACACCGGCCCGGCAAGCAGGAGATCCAGGTTCGAGTCCTGGCTGAGACAGTTAGAATTTTTATTCTGTTCCCTTGCACTAAAAATTATTTAAATAATATGTTTATATAAAAAGTATTTGCGTATTACGAATAACCATTAAGATTATATGCACCTATAAGAATCCGACCACAAAGTGACCATCTCCAGAAGTAGTTGGGGATCTTGTGATGAGAAAATTGTCTCCCCCCCCTTTTTTTATAATGGCCTTTTGCTCTTTAGGATAAAAATTTAAAATGTTCTTTAGGATTATCCTCCTCCAATTTTTAGAATAAATTTCCAAAAATTTTAAGGATATCGATCTAGCCATATTTTTGATAACATTCTAATGACATTACAACATAACATTTCATTAAGATAGTTCTCTATTGCTTTTTAGAAAATCGTTTGAGTGCACTAAATGACAGGTCTTGAGGTTTTTGGGATGGGATTCAAAAGGCGTTTTAGGATAGTACTTCATCGCTTTCTAGATAAACATTCTCCAGCTGTTTAAGAGGTTTTAACATAGGAGGACGTTACACTGCCCCATGGAGGAACATTTCCAACGAGGTTTTTAGGATAAGTTTCCAATGCACTAAAGGACAAGGGTCTTGAGGTTTTTGGATAGGATTCAAAAGGCGTTTTAGGATAGTACTTCATCGCTTTCTAGATAAACATTCTCCAGCTGTTTAAGAGGTTTTAACATAGGAGGACGTTCCACTGCCCCATGGAGGAACCATTCCAACGAGGTTTTTAGGATAAGTTTCCAATGCACTAAAGGACAAGGGTCATGAGGTTTTTGGATAGGATTCAAAAGACGTTTTAGGATAGTACTTCATCGCTTTCTAGATAAACACTCTCCAGCTGTTCATGAGGCTTTAACATAGGAGGACGTTCCACTGCCCCTTGGAGGAACCATTCCAACGAGGTTTTTAGGATAAGTTTCCAATGCACTAAAGGACAAGGGTCATGAGGTTTTTGGATAGGATTCAAAAGGCGTTTTAGGATAGTACTTCATCGCTTTCTAGATAAACACTCTCCAGCTGTTCAAGAGGCTTTAACNTCCATAGCTCATGAGAATACTTTTTTTTTTTTTAATTTATGGAATAATGTGGTTTCAAGTTTTGAGCGGTTCCTCCTAATTAAAAAAAATCCGTAGGCAGTTTTGTAAACAATTGAATAAAATCATTTTTGTTTGAAAACGGATGAAGAGGAGAGAGGGGGAAGAGTATGGAGGCAGACGGAAAGTTATAATACTGATATTTCTCTTGTTAATTATAAAAGTTTAAATAGTTACAAAATTTATTTTTGAAAAATGTTCTTTCTGTAACATAATTATGAAAAACACTTATTTAGGAAGATATTTGTGAATGTAACTAATATGTTTAAGTACTTTTCTCAAACTTCCTTTTTGGCCTGTATAGGTTATAACCACTTCAGTCAATTAGGGATCATATAAGTAAGTGGAGTCAGTAATGCTTGTATAAATTAGCAGATTTCTATAAGAGAAATCAACCTATTCACGTTGGTATTATAACGGAACTTACGTCAGGTTTCTACTTATTTGCACTGAACTTGTTCATGAAAAACTGAAATGTAGTCCCTTGAAAGAGAAACAAGAAACTACACATTTGTCTGTTGATGCTCAAGCGTCAATAGTTCTAAAAATAATGAAAATTCCATATTTTAACTTATTTTTGCAAATTTCTGATATGATCTGTCTGTAAAGGTTTTAATTGTTTTATTTACTTTGGACTGAGATGAGTGTAAATTACTAAATTTATTTTATATGCCGTAGATGACCATGCACGCAAAATAAGTGACTATAAATATTTGCTCTTGACAGGGAAAGAATAAACTTTGCTCTAAATTTTCGTAAATTCTCTTTGTTTTTCATAAATGTTAATGGAATAAAATTAAACTATTCATCTTTTGTGTTAAATTCATTTTAAGCAACTTAAATAACAATACAGATATTACTAATTTTGGTCTTCCTTTATAACCCCCCTTCAGTCCTTTAAAACCCACCTTCCTTTTACCCAAAATTATCTAAAAAGAGTTTTTTCTAGTGTTTTTAATGAATAGTCAAAATACATAAATTTATTTTCTATATTTTACAAAATTAGGGTTTTAGCCAAACACTTGACATTACAAATTTATAAATATTAATTTAGTTGTGGTTTATTATCCAACGTAAATTTTAAACAATTAATGCGAGGGAATAGAATAAAAAATCTACCTGTCCCAGCCAGGAGTCGAGCCTGGATCTACTGTTTTCCCGAAAGCAGGAGATCCAGGTTCGAGTCCTGGCTGGGACAAGTAGATTATTTATTCTAGTACCTCGCATTAATTGTTTACTTGACATTACATTTTCTTACATCTTTCATTGTTGAAAAATGCTGTTTAATATAAAAGTTATGAAATTAAATTTGAGGCTTATTTTGCAATAAACATGTTTTTCAGAAGGCAAATAATAACATTGGCATTAAGATTATAAATATGGGGGCGCCAGGATAGCTCAGGGGATCTGTACGGGTCTCGCAATCCTGACGCCGCGGGTTCAAATCCCGCCCAGGTCAATCTTTTATTTATAATATAGAAGCTTGTCCTGAGCCATGGGTGTTTAAAATGGGGTGGCAACCTGTAGATAGCCCCTCCCTCCAATGACCCTAAGTGGTTGCAAGGGAGGCTAAC
>KZ810036.1:25334-35834 GCA_000696205.2 Oncopeltus fasciatus
TTTTTTTTTTTTTTTTTTTTTTTTTTTTTTTTTTTTTTTTTTTTTTTTTTTTTTTTGAGATTCAGTATGGATACATTCTCTACAAAGCCTTCGCTGATAACCTCTGCAGTTGAGCGCCATAAATCCCCAATAAACAAACAATCTACAAAGCCTTAGGTTAAAGAATAAAACAATAGAAGCTAAAGAAATAGTCAATAAAACAATAAAACCTAAGAAATAGTCAACACAGCCAAATATAAACTGAATGTTTGCATGTTTGTTTTTAAATTTAAAATAAAGACTTAGTAATTGTTTTGCCAGGTTTTGACCCAAAATTATAAACATAAACATTTTTGGTCAGTGTGAAATTACTGCTATTTAATCATAAAATAAACATTCATTACAAGTATATGTATTATATATAACAGTATAGTAGTAAATATGAAGGATAACTTTCTAATTTAATAAATATTCTAAAGAAACTCTAGAATTACATCAGGAAAGATGCCCTATTATAGTAAAGAACCCAATGAATTAAGTAATGTGGTCCTAAACCTTTGATTGGGAATGTATAAGTAAACAGCTAACTGGTAAATTAACATCATTGACAAATATTTAGTCAGAACCGAAGTATTTATACCCAATCATGGTAGTACTCCATAATTATTTTATTTCACAAAAAAATTGAGAAAGTTGCCCAGTCAAATGACAGGATGTAAGTGACAAAGATATTCTCATCTCGCTTTGCCTCTTAATTAAAAGTATTCAGCAGTCTCCCATAGTTTGGGCTAAATCAAATCCTAGAATTTGGGAAACACAACTGGAGCTGGCAGGAATCAGAAAAACATTTTTATTAAGATCATATGCAGATTTTGAATCACTCAATGCAGAAGTCAAGTGAGGACAATATTTCTTTGTATATATGTTTCATGGTGTTCAAGGAGACATTTTGCTATGAACAGGGGTTCACAAGTTAAAGTTAACAGCACTTATACAACATATATGTATTGTGATCCTAAAGGAGTTATAAAGAGCTAATATAGCTATTATAATATAACTATTAGCAGAGGGTCTTACTCTGGATATTCCTACGCAGGAGTGACAAGAAAAAATAAATTTCTTTAGCTTTTCTTTGTCTGTTTTCTGAAAATTGCAGAAAGAGATGTTCCCCGAAATGCTTATTAAAGAAGCATGGAATGGAGGAACAGTGTGATCCAAATTACCCCCCCCCCCCAAAAAAAAAAGTGATTACTGATTGCTTGAATCCTTGAGAAACTGTAAAACATGCTGCCTGAATTGATCAATGTGCCTGAAAAGGTTCGACAGTAATCAAAATGCAGCAAAAAAAAACAAAAACATTATGAATAATTCTCTGAAAGAAGAGGCAAATGTCCATTTCAGAGCGTATACAAAAGTATGTCTTATTTAGGATAGTTGTCCTTTAAAAATGAAGAAATTAAGAAGAACATATTTGAGACCATTTGAAGACTTTAATGGCGACGAAGAGTTTCATTTTCAGAACTTTCATATCAGCACTAGCTGATATAAGCAGTGATTGTCAATTAACTCTTGACTAAGAGAAGTTCTACTCAAAAATAGTGACAGAATGGGCTTCTATTTACTTCATGGGTCTGAAAAAATTACCAGTACATCTGATGAGAACATTGGACAAAAATGGTAATTCAGAAAATTATGAGAAAAACCTTCTTTTTTTTTTTTTTAAAGACTAAGTTATTATTTTTATAAAATAACGCAGATAAAGTAAAAGTGGAAGCATAACCTGGGAAGATAAAGATTTATTCCCTGAATACATTAGACACGAAGGATTTTTTCTGGCTTCTGGGAGGAAAATATCTTGCAAGCTCTGCTTTCATTATGATCAACCCCTTTTGAGGAAGGAAAACAACTGAGCAAAATAATAATAATTTTTATAAAATGAAAGAGAGAAAAATTTCAAGATTATCACTGCCAACTTAGCCTATGATCTGTTCTACTTAGCAATAAATAAATGTCTAGCTATTTTTTAAACTTAAATACCTTGCTGCACTAATTATGGTCAGAGTTGGATTTTAACTACTTCCTAAAAGTAGGAGTATCTTATAAAAATAATATTTTTCCAAGTTCACTAATGAAATTAGAACAAGTATGAACCATCTTGAACTTATTCATTTAGATTCTTTTGCCTCACATATTAATAATAACTAAANCAGGACTCAGCACCTGTAGCTCGAAGACCCCCACCACCCCCAACCAGAAAAGTCGAATCCGGTTACTCCTATGCAAAGGCGACCAACCAGCCCAAACAAGAAGAACCTCTTCCTCAATGTCAGCCTCCCAGGGGAGAGCGACCTGCCATCTCTCATGTTCCTCTACCGTCAATATCTAATGATTTCCAATCCATGCTCCACTCCTTTTTCTGGGAATTTCGCGCCCTCATCGCTCCTCTCCTAAACCTATTGTCAGTGGTAGTATCTAATATGACTTCCTCGTCTGGCAGTAAATGAACTCCTCCTCTCCTAGATCCTTTTCTGTCCTCCTCTGAAATGCTAACGGCATTCAAACACATACAAACTAACTCAAACTAACTCTAGAAGACAAATGTATAGACGTACTCTTACTTACTGAGTCACGACTAACAAAAAATAAAAAAACTCAACATACCAGGCTATACTCAGACGGACAATATCAACATACCGAATGAGACGGACGTGCTCATGGTGGAACTGCGCTTCTCATTCGCACTTCCCAAACACATTATTTAATACCTTCCACTCCTACAGACTCGCTCCAGTCCACTTCAGTGCCCATCAATACTTCCACTTACCCAATTACCTTTTCTGCAGTATATTGCCCTCCTAACAAATCCATTACCTCAGGCCAATTCCAAGAGCATTTTAAATTCTTAGGTTCCCGTTTCCTCTCCGGCGGAGATTATAATGTGAAACATATGCAGTGGGGCACGAGAACGACCAACTCCCGTGGCCGTGCTCTGTATAATGCTATCTCCTCTCATAATCTCTCCCCTCTAAGTCCGTCCTCTCCCACCTATTGGCCCACCGATGTAAACCGTCTTCCTGATATTCTAGATTTTTTCATATGTAAAAATCTTATTACCTACCATCACTCTGTAAAAACATTAAATGAACTTTCCTCTGACCACAACCCTGTCCTTACAATGTCACTAACACCTATCCCTAGACAATTGTCACCAACCTTAATAATTGGACCCATTGACTGCCTACTTTTTAGAACTTTCCTAGAAGAGTCACTTCACCTCGGAATCTCCTTAAAAACCTCTGATGAGCTGGATGATGCTGTCCAGTTCTTTATTATAAAGATTTAGCAATGTCTTTGGAAGTCTAACTTAAAACCCACCAGCACCCACTACACTGTAAATTCAGCTGAACCCCTCCCTGATTACATTAAACACCTCATACAAGCTAAACGGCAAGCTCGAGCCCTGTTCCAGAGGTACAGACATCCCACAGATAGTAGGGAGTTTAACCAGTTATCTCGTCTTGTAAAGCAAAAACTAGGTGCTGTCTAGCCTCTCAAAAGGAGGCAAATCCCTCTGGCCGGCTACTCGCAGGATTCTGAAGTATCATGAACCTTCTGCCCCCTTACGTCGAGAAAATGGTTCCTGGGCCTCTTCCGACATAGACAAGGCCCAAATGCTTGCCCAGCATCTAAAGCAAACATTCACTCCTCATCCAGATCCCGATAACTTGTCCAATAACGCGGGGGTTGAGGAGTCACTGGATATGCCATTACCAATGTCCTTACCGATTAAGGCAGTGACACCTTCTGAGGTCAAGTACATTATAAACCATCTGCCTAAGAGCAAAGCACCCGGCATGACCTTATCACCGGGCTAATACTTCGAAATCTACCCCAAAAGGCAATTGTTTTCCTCACTTACCTCTATAATTGTGTCCTTCGAACCACCCATTTTCCACTCCTCTAGAAATTTTCTGAAATAATCCTATTTCCTAAACCCGGTAAATCTTCTTCTAACAAATTATCCTATTGACCAATTAGCCTTCTTCTACTTTCCAAGGTATTTGAGAAAGTTCTTTTAAAACGAATAATACCTATAATAACTTCCTTAAATAATCTAAAGGATTATTATTATTTCTACCACCAATGAATATAGGACTTTCATACCTTCTATTCTCCGTCTTCATTGGTTTCTGCAAACCATCTCGGGAGATGGTTTGCAGAAACCAATGAAGACGGAGAATAGAAGGTATGAGACTTCCTTAAATATTCTTCCTAACCATCAGTTCGGCTTCTGATCCCATCATTCTACTGTCCAGCAGGTGTTTCGCGTTGTATACTTTATTTCTTCTTCCCTCGAACGAAATGAACTTTGTCCTGCTGAGTTCTTAGATGTCTCTCAAGCATTTGACCGAGTATGGCATACTGGACTTTTATATAAGCTGAAGTCCATATTTCCAAATACCATCTACCTACTCCTCAAATCTTATCTTTCTAACCTTTTTTTTTTTTTTTAGGGTCCGTCAAGGATCAGATTACTCTGAACACTACCCTGTGAAAGCGGGTGTACCACAGGGCAGTGTGCTTGGACCCATCCTCTTTATCCTTTATACTGCAGACATCCCTACTCATCCTAATACTCTTTTAGCCCTCTTTGCAGATGACAAAGCGATCCTCTGCTCCCTCCCTGATTCTAAAACGGCTTCTAACATTTTACAAAACCACCTTGATGCAATTCAGCAGTGGTGCAGTAAGTGGAGAATTAAAATAAATGAGTCCAAATGCGTACAAGTAAATTATCAACTAAGAAAAGATTCTCCTGATTATGTTACATACAATAACATCCCTATTCCTCTCTCTGATTCAGTCAATTACCTTGGGTTCCACCTTGAATTACGACTCAACTGGATTGAACATACTAAAATTAAACTACAAGAACTCAACAGACACCACGGACTCTTATACAGCCTTATAAATAGGTGCACACACCTCATATTAGAATATAAACTGACCATCTACAAGACCATAATACGACCAATCTTGACCTACAGTGCAGAACTGTGGGGTGCCGCTAAGCCTTCTAATATCCAATGAATACAATCCTTTCAGTCCGAAATTCTCAAAATAATTGCTGACGCTCCATATTATGTGTCCAACCCTACCCTTCATCACGACTTTAATATTCCTTTTGTTAAAGACCTTATCTCCACCCGCTTCAAGCTCTTCCATAGTAAACTCCAATACCATCCCAATCTATATGCCCAATCCCTGTCGTCAGACTCCAATCCTCACAATCCTCCCCGGGGACTAAAACGGTGATGACCTCCTGTGCACTAATGCCTAAACCTATTGGGAGTGGGGTCGATGGACCCCTTCTCCCTTCACAGTGATGACCATTTATTTGTCTTATTGTTGATTTTATTTTNGTCAGATTTTAAAAATAATTTCATTAATCATTTAAGACTAATCTTTAGACTAGAAATAATAATTTTTTTTTCTATTTACTACTAAATAATCCATAAAATAATTCAAATAAGTTTATACTTATTCATTGTACTTTGACTAAAAATAACAGATTAAATTTGAGTCAGTTCAAAAACAGCTTGTAAGAATTTACGGTATTTTGTATGAACTTCAGAAAATCTGAAAAATTTATGGACACAGGATTTATCATTTGGATTAACCCACTCTTCTGGTAAATTGATTGTCTTCACAGTAGAAGCTTCTAAGTCGAGCTGCCCCATTGCTGAATCAATTGCACACATAAGCTAAAAAAAAAAGAAAGAATAATGTTATTCCAAAAAAAATATTATCTCTAATATTGTTTAGAAATATAGAATACTAGAATTGTAATAGAATATTAGAAAAATATTTCAATATGAGTAGAAAATAAAATGAGGAGTCATTAAGTTCAGCAAAAGATCTCTAAGTAAGGATTTGAAAATAAATGTATTTGTATCAGCACTTTAGGAACCTTTCCATGCTTAACTGTACATAAAATAAGTCTGCAATGATTGAACAGTGTTAAATAAGTAGTAAAAAAGGTTTCCCATAGCAAATTAGTCATTTACTTTAAAAATGAAAATTCACAATACAAGTGGCAAACATTTTTCTTATAACTGCACTTAAAATAAGAGAAGTTCTTTAAAATAATTTCTCTGAATAAGAAAAGTTGCGAAGGATTCAAACTATTATTTTAAAACTGAGAATTATTATATTAATACTCAAAAAAGCCTTAGGTTGAAGAATAAAACAATAGAAGCTAAAGAAATAGTCAATAAAACAATAAAACCTAAGAAATAGTCAACACAGCCAAATATAAACTGAATGTTTGCATGTTTGTTTTTCAATTTAAAATAAAGACTTAGTAATTGTTTTGCCAGGTTTTGACCCAAAATTATAAACATAAACATTTTTGGTCAGTGTGAAATTACTGCTATTTAATCATAAAATAAACATTCATTACAAGTATATGTATTATATATAACAGTATAGTAGTAAATATGAAGGATAACTTTCTAATTTAATAAATATTCTAAAGAAACTCTAGAATTACATCAGGAAAGATGCCCTATTATAGTAAAGAACCCAATGAATTAAGTAATGTGGTCCTAAACCTTTGATTGGGAATGTATAAGTAAACAGCTAACTGGTAAATTAACATCATTGACAAATATTTAGTCAGAACCGAAGTATTTATACCCAATCATGGTAGTACTCCATAATTATTTTATTTCACAAAAAAATTGAGAAAGTTGCCCAGTCAAATGACAGGATGTAAGTGACAAAGATATTCTCATCTCGCTTTGCCTCTTAATTAAAAGTATTCAGCAGTCTCCCATAGTTTGGGCTAAATCAAATCCTAGAATTTGGGAAACACAACTGGAGCTGGCAGGAATCAGAAAAACATTTTTATTAAGATCATATGCAGATTTTGAATCACTCAATGCAGAAGTCAAGTGAGGACAATATTTCTTTGTATATATGTTTCATGGAAAGTACATAAATTCCTGAACAAAATATTCATAACTGTCCAATTTCCAGAAAAGTGGAAACAGCCCATAGAAATACCAATTTAAAAAAAAGACAGACCTAAAGACCTACCAACAAGTTAGAGTATGATCTCCCTAGCTAAGCTACTTGTAAAAAATTATCTTAAAAAGAATCATTTGGTTTCTAGAGGATAAAAAAATCGAACCAAAGTGGTAAAGTGGATTTGGCCAAGACAGGAGTACAATCTCGTTAGATTGGAATCATAAATTAAGAACATAAAAATAACTAAGAGCATACCACCAACTGAACATCCCTGGACCTTTCCCGCTATACAATGAAAACTGAAACAAAATTCCCAATAAAAGATACCAATCCAATAGTATACTACTCAGATACTTATGGTATAATAAATAAAATTGGCTCTTCATTGCTTATTTATATTAATGGGTCCAAAACCAAATATGGGGTTGGAGCAGCCTTTATAGTTGGCAACTCTGAATTTAATTTTATGCTAAATCCTATAAGGGAGTGGGGGAGGGATAGGAAGAGCAGTTGGTATTTTTCTTTATGTGCTTACATTAGTAATGACCCAGAGAATCTTGAGGTGCTTCGGGGAACACTCAAATATACATTAGTTAAATTCGGAACATAAAGATGGACATTGAAGAAACAAATCACTAATGGTACANCTCTCTTTACAACTCTCATTCTCTTTTCAGCCCTGAAGAAGCCATCACATGATGTGCGAAAGCTCGGCAAATAAGAACAATTTGACTCGGTCCAAATCTGTGAATAAAATGGTAAATGTAATAATTAGACAACATACCCTTTGGTGTTTAGCAATGACATGTGGTAAGGAATCTACAACAAAGAAGCAATCTTCACTTTTATAACCATTAAGAGCATCTTCTTGAACAATGTCCAGTGCATAAGAAAAATATTGAAGATTTCTGTATATGTCTGGCAATTGTTTTGCACTCTGAAAAAATGGAATGAAAATCATGTCATATACTTAAAGCGATTTATTTTATGTTGCATTTAAATTTTGAATAAAGAATTTTCTTATAACAATTGATCTCCAATTAAGCAAATATGAACTTTGTGAAGTCAGTAATTGAATTTAAAGATGTTATACAACAAAATATTTCATATTATTATTAGTGGATATTGACACTTTGAAAAAAAAGAAAAAAAAAAGAAGAAAAATGCCTCAAAAGAAAGATTAAATTTTTAACATAGTTTGCTCTTTAAATTTATGAGAACAAAATCTATAATTTTTTTAATGTTAATTTAGTATAAATAATGAAAAATACTCACATTGAGAGCATTTCTTGAGTGAATAATGCTTGTCTCATCCGGTATCCAAGTCTTTCTGTATTCATATTCATCCATGAACTGTTAACATATTTGAAATTTCAATTTGTTTGTCACTAAATAAAAAATAATAAGAAAAACAAAAATGGATTTGTTTTGAAGTGCAATTTTGGAAAAAAATTTCTATAGTTCCTGTACAATGATTTATAAATCACAAAATTATGGAAATGTCAAAAGTTTGTATTTAATGAAATGATAGCTTCTATAATAATCCATCAGGATGTCACCCTTTAATTTAAAGTCAAGTAAAGCCCAAAAATAATAATAATATGGTTTTAAAACTATTTCAAAGTTGAATCAAACAAAAAAATAATTATTGTAATGTTCTAACCGATACAGGCCAGTTAACTATATAATGAATTTAGCCTCATAATGAAGTCCACTTGATTTCTTCATTTGGTGAGGCAAGAGATAATGATAAGGTATTTTAATGAATATCATTTTTCAGTTATTTGGTACTATTTTTGGCATTTTGGAAATTGAGTTTCACATTAATATATACTTTGAAGGAATTTAGCTATTTTGGTTGTTCACATGACAGATTTTTTTAAATACTTCTGATATTTTATCTGATCTTCTGTTCCTACCTATTAGACTCCCAAAATGATAGTCACTATATACGTATAGGAGTAGGGAAATTGTCTGAAATTTTAAGTGTGAGTATGAAAGTATGTTTTCATGTTTAGTAGGTATAATTTTTAGTTTAGAATAATAAGACTCGACACAGATTTTACGAGTAACTATGACTAATTTTGCAGCATATTATTTATAATTTGCTAAAGCAAAAACCAATAATTAAAGAGTGAATTTTCAGCAAATTTTTAACACTCTATTTTAGCAATATAATTTCAATTTTTTAACTTAATTACTTATATAAAGCAAACGTGTGTTATTCCCAACATATGCCCTATAATCATATAAGAAACATTTTCTTATTTTCTGTTATGTTTAAACAAACAGATTTAAATTACATAATAAAAGAGAATTCATCAGATCATTATAAATATCATTGATTGTTTTCTTAGCAATTCCATATATTTTTGCTCATAAAAAGCTTCTTTATATTTTAACTAAAAAAGCATTAAAGTTAAGTTGAGCCACAACTGAGGATTTTGAAAACAAAGGTATATGATATCAAATAGCGTTGTTTATAAAATAAAAGTTTGGAGGTTGAATACCGGCATTGACTTAGTGTAAAACTAATGAAAATAATTTTATCATGATCTTTTACTTTGATGTACAATACTTGTATACGGCAATAATGAATCTACAATAGGAAGATTAAAAAGAACAAATAAAAATAAATTTATTATAATAAATAAATAAATTTAAAATAAAATGAAATNAGGGAGTGGGGGAGGGATAGGAAGAGCAGTTGGTATTTTTCTTTATGTGCTTACATTAGTAATGACCCAGAGAATCTTGAGGTGCTTCGGGGAACACTCAAATATACATTAGTTAAATTCGGAACATAAAGATGGACATTGAAGAAACAAATCACTAATGGTACATAATGATGAGAATTAAAAAAACAAAAAAAAAAAAAACAGCTAATAATAGCTATTTCCTTCTACACTACCTAATTTTCAAAAAGTATATCATAAAAAAATAATTTGGATTTTTTAATCAGAAAATGGTATTAACAGTAGTCAGAAATTAAACACCTCGAGAAGCATTGGTTTCCTGATTAAGAAACGTGTAGAAATAAACTTGTATTTCTGAAATTTTTAACATATTCCTGTTTTTCTATTAAATATTGCCAAAAAATTATGTTAAATTGACTGAAGTTAAAATTGTCTGGATACAGATCAGAATTCATTTCCCAAAGATTATATATGTTATTACTATTAAAGTGATTTATGATTTTGTCTTGATGTCTGCTGCTAAATAACCCAGTTTGAAAAAAAAATTTTTTCTTAAAAATAAATAAAATTTTTAGAAATAGGTTTTAACAAAATGAACAATTACCAGAGCATGAAATTACCATGAAGGGAACATAAAATAATGACCACTTATATCTGTACTTATATTTATAAAAGTGTAAATTTACATTTATAAAAAAATAAACATATAGTATATTCATATTTTATTCAGATGATAATATATTGGCATGCCCTACAGATAGTTGAAGTTTTTATGGAAATTAAGATTTTATTA
>KZ810036.1:40838-53034 GCA_000696205.2 Oncopeltus fasciatus
TATTTTTTTTTTTTTTTTTACATTTTCAAAAATAAATCTTTGAAATGAAAAAAAAAAAAATGAAACATTACTACTTATAATTGTTGTTTCTGATTAACCACAAAAAATGAATTAGTAAAGTTTGCATTATCTTTTAACAAAATATTTCATATTATTATTAGTGGATATTGACACTTTGAAAAAAAAGAAAAAAAAAAGAAGAAAAATGCCTCAAAAGAAAGATTAAATTTTTAACATAGTTTGCTCTTTAAATTTATGAGAACAAAATCTATAATTTTTTTAATGTTAATTTAGTATAAATAATGAAAAATACTCACATTGAGAGCATTTCTTGAGTGAATAATGCTTGTCTCATCCGGTATCCAAGTCTTTCTGTATTCATATTCATCCATGAACTGTTAACATATTTGAAATTTCAATTTGTTTGTCACTAAATAAAAAATAATAAGAAAAACAAAAATGGATTTGTTTTGAAGTGCAATTTTGGAAAAAAATTTCTATAGTTCCTGTACAATGATTTATAAATCACAAAATTATGGAAATGTCAAAAGTTTGTATTTAATGAAATGATAGCTTCTATAATAATCCATCAGGATGTCACCCTTTAATTTAAAGTCAAGTAAAGCCCAAAAATAATAATAATATGGTTTTAAAACTATTTCAAAGTTGAATCAAACAAAAAAATAATTATTGTAATGTTCTAACCGATACAGGCCAGTTAACTATATAATGAATTTAGCCTCATAATGAAGTCCACTTGATTTCTTCATTTGGTGAGGCAAGAGATAATGATAAGGTATTTTAATGAATATCATTTTTCAGTTATTTGGTACTATTTTTGGCATATTGGAAATTGAGTTTCACATTAATATATACTTTGAAGGAATTTAGCTATTTTGGTTGTTCACATGACAGATTTTTTTAAATACTTCTGATATTTTATCTGATCTTCTGTTCCTACCTATTAGACTCCCAAAATGATAGTCACTATATACATATAGGAGTAGGGAAATTGTCTGAAATTTTAAGTGTGAGTATGAAAGTATGTTTTCATGTTTAGTAGGTATAATTTTTAGTTTAGAATAATAAGACTCGACACAGATTTTACGAGTAACTATGACTAATTTTGCAGCATATTATTTATAATTTGCTAAAGCAAAAACCAATAATTAAAGAGTGAATTTTCAGCAAATTTTTAACACTCTATTTTAGCAATAGAATTTCAATTTTTTAACTTAATTACTTATATAAAGCAAACGTGTGTTATTCCCAACATATGCCCTATAATCATATAAGAAACATTTTCTTATTTTCTGTTATGTTTAAACAAACAGATTTAAATTACATAATAAAAGAGAATTCATCAGATCATTATAAATATCATTGATTGTTTTCTTAGCAATTCCATATATTTTTGCTCATAAAAAGCTTCTTTATATTTTAACTAAAAAAGCATTAAAGTTAAGTTGAGCCACAACTGAGGATTTTGAAAACAAAGGTATATGATATCAAATAGCGTTGTTTATAAAATAAAAGTTTGGAGGTTGAATACCGGCATTGACTTAGTGTAAAACTAATGAAAATAATTTTATCATGATCTTTTACTTTGATGTACAATACTTGTATACGGCAATAATGAATCTACAATAGGAAGATTAAAAAGAACAAATAAAATAAATTTATTATAATAAATAAATAAATTTAAAATAAAATGAAATAACATTGAAAGAATTGAGGCAGAAATTTATAAACCAGAGGTGACCTGTTCTGTGCCTCCTACCATTTGGTTAGTAAATAATCTAATAAAATATAATACTCCAGCTAAACAATTTGAAAGGTTGAAGGTTGGTCTAAGTACTGCACTCATAGTTAAATATTTAAGGTGTAATTTAACTCATAATTATTTCTCTGTAATAGAGATATATTTCTATAAAAACCTTCACTGATTAAAAATAAACAACATACATAAATATAAACACAAACCTTATGGTGTGAATTCTGCAAAGTATGTATTATTTCCATTATGTTGGGTTTTAATTCATGAAACACCTTCCTAACACCATGATGACTGGGTGCAACTGATGAGTATATCACTCCACAAGGATTAATGAATTTTTGAACAGTAAATGATTCAGTTAATCTGATGGTGAAAATAATACAGAAGATTTGAAGTAGCATCTTGACTCAACGATATATGTCGCTGAACTGACAATTCATGCTTGGAGGTGAGATATAAGTAGTGTGCGATTGTAGATTTTGTGAATAACATGTAGATAAGATAAATTTTTCAGATACTTTCAATAATGTAATCCTAAACAAGAAAGGAAATAAAATCAGAAGTTATTCATCTTAATAATTACGTCTACATTAACTTACATAAGTGGACTAATTCATGTGACACTTTTTCAAACATTAAATGTTAAACTGAAGTGTTTCATTTGATTTGAAAAGTAAATATTTACTTGGGATGTATATCTGAGAAATTAGCTTTCATAATTACAGTTAATCCAGTATAAAATTTCTTCCTTATAAGTAATATTTCATTGAGGTTCAAAACTTTCATTTAATGGAAGGGTAAGAAACAAATAGTCTCTATATACCATAAATTAAACATATAATGCATATTTATTTGAAATTGAATAATATTAAATTAATTATTATATTACATTGTTATTGTTTATATTAATTATAAAATGTTTTTAGAAATAAATAAATCTTTTTTTATTAAACTAGTAATTTATATTTAATTTATATTCACTTTTCTTGAGAGTTACTTTGAACCTTTCCATTGATTGATTTCACTTTTTCATAGAAACAAATTGCCACTACTACAATTGATGGCTTCAAGGCAAGACAAATAGCTACTCTAATAAAATCAGGCACCTCTTATTAACGTATGAGAGAAGTGCTGGGTTCACCTTCAATCTTTTGGGTCTTTCAAGCCTTCTGTTGTGGGAGTGAATCCTAATCTGGGCAGGCTTTTATTAAAACATAAGTGCCATAATAAAAATATAATAAATAAAAAAAGCGAGAGGCTAGAGGCCATAATGACAACAGTTTAATTTAGACCTTAGTACTGACCAAAGTAATATAGAGATTACTTGCAGTAAAGGAAAGGTATATGAGTCACTGACTAGAATAAAATTCTATCCATTTGACACATCTGCCCAAAATGTCTCCAAGATAAATTACATTTTTGCAATTTAAAAAATATAAATTTTTGTTTTTACTGAAATATTTACTATAAAGGCTGACTTGAATACTTTAACACAGTTAAAAGTATATGCCCCAGTCTTTCATTAAAAATCAATAAATTAAAAAAAACCAAAGACTTAAAATTCAAGAAAAAGCTTTGGCACACCTATCATTAGATAAAATGAATTTTGGATGACCAGTATTATACAATTTAAATAGATTTAAATGAGGCAGGCCAAATAATAGGATCTCCAGAAATAAAGAAAATTTTGGAATATGCATCAGTAGAAACTCTAGAATCCACATACTCCATTGCTACTCTCAAGCAATCGGGTGATACTTAAAACTTTAATGCCTGCAAGGAAAAGTAAGTGTTTTACAATGAGTAAAACAGTCATTAAATATTCCTTAACTGACTACTAACAATTTCACTGGTTAAAAACCAGATATATTGGATATATTCTTTATTTGTATTTTCTAAGTTGTTTTGTTTATGGAGAGGAAATAAAATCATGAATTAAATTTATAGTTCATTGCCTCCAAAAATAGGAAACTACTATATAATTATAATGAACTACTATATAAGTATCCTACAGTATTATAAGCAAAATTGGTGAGAGTTTACCTACAACCTAAACTATAATTTAAGAAATTAAGAACATGAAATCAGTAGATTTCAAAACTATGTCTCATATTTACAAGTTTGAGTTTTGTAAACTTTGCAATGATAGAGGGTATTGTTGTTTTAATAAAAGTAAATGGACTTTCTTCAAACAGTAGTTTTTTTAGGGAGAGGAATAAAGGAATATGTCTATAATGCTTTAAATTGGATTAGGTCGAAAATTCCACCAATTTTGTTTTAAATTACAAACATTTTGGTGAAAATTTGCTACAATTGTAGAAATAAAGTGTTCAATGGATGTAAAAGAGATAATTCTTTATAATTTTTTTTCTATTCATTGTCGTATATCTAATGTTTCTACCTCAAAAATGGCACATTTTAAATTAAAAAGCCAGATATATTTACTTTTTTAAATAGTATTTTATGCTCTAGGAAATACTTGAGTTATTTATAAAGAAATTAGTTTTCCAAGAGATATATTTTTAAACAAAAAAATTGTCATTCACGAAAGAAAAAAAATTCACCACTTGATGTATATGGAGTATAGATAGAGCAGTAAGCCTTAAGATCAAGACTGTACATTTGGAAGGACGGTAGGGCCATCATTCGCGAGTTACAGAACCAGAACCTCCAGGTTCCATAAGGTTTGGATAGGAAAATCAGCATTGAAAATGCTGCTACACACACAAAAATAGGCATATTATTTTATAAACCATAAGAAAGCAGGTATGACCGTCTCAAGTTACCAGCCCATCAGGAAGTTGTTGGAATTTCCCTAGTTCAGTAAGTGAGTCAGTAATTATCATCAGAGTTTACACTACTTGGTTGGGTTAACATTATTCAAGGTTTCACTGTTAACTTATTTTGCCTAACGTCTACATAAAAGCTTATTACATCAATAAAATACCATAGGAGCCCGTTCAGCAGTTTCGAGATTACTTGGGGTAGAAAGTACGTAGGGTCAGAAACCTGGCGGAATAGAGCACTAACACTAATGTACATGACCTACTATTTTTTTCATTTTTTTATTATATTTTTTTAAATACATATTTTTAAGTGTTAATCTCCCTTTCAACCACTCAGGAAAGGGACGAGTCCTACTCTATAATTTCAAAAAATGAAATTTGATCGATTACACATTCAATTCCATTATCGATTACCCAGTTACCAGGTTATCCAGTTACAAATGTATTATCTTTGAATCTTGTGCAATGTTTATTTACCACAATAAAACTAAAAATTTAAATTATTTAGTGGACGATTTTATTATAATTTAGCAAAATCAAAATGCTGAGTATGGGGATTTACCTCTATTTTAACTGCTTTGTATTTCACTTTCCTGAAGTATCTTTGCTTATACGAACAGATGGCACTTGAAATTGACATATATTTCAACACTCATTAGCATTAAAAAGGAGGACCTTAATTCAAGAATTTTTTCTCGATTACTAATAATATATATATATATATATATATATATATATNACATTTTTATATATATATATATATATATAAATATATATATATATATATAACATTTAGTATTTAAAAACTGAAAACAAAGAAGCCAGTAGGCTTACAAAGGTAAACTAAACAGATTTTCCAGGCCTCCATTAAAGGCATTAAACATAAATAAGAATTAGTTTTAAGTCCTTTAAGATTCTTATATTACCATTTTTTCTCACTAATCAACGAGGGTATAAACTAAGATCGCAAAGACTTGCTCGAGACACGGAGGGAAGAGTATGAGAGGCGCTCAAACTTCTTAGTTACTCGGTTAAATATTTCTTTTAAAACTTTATTTTTTCTAAATATATGTATATTCCGTAAAGAACATAAACGTCGAAAAAAGAAATTTCCCACATAATACGTTCCATTAACGTTTTTTTTTTTTTTTAAATACCAATTATTAATGATTACTCTCCTTTCTTGATCTGTCTTACCTGATTTCATCCATTAAACGACGCAATCGAAAAGTTAAAAAAAAGTTTGAATATTGAATTTGGTTTCTTCAGTTAAATAGACCTCTTAATTTATTTTCCTTAATATTTTAAAATATAACTAGGATGAACATTTCTGGTTATATTTTAAAATATATTCCTCAATTTTGAATTTTAAATTGGGGTTTTGTGTTCTCATAGAAACATTATACTGATATGTCTCATGTACTAATCACAGTTACCGTGACTCTCTGTCGAACATTTTCTTTCTAAAAAAATAGGAATTGAAGCCAAGTTTAAGTGTTACTTACGAGCTATGAACAATTATCCTCCTTTTTTATGTAAGCATCAAACTTTAAACTGTCACGATAAAAAGAATAAGTGGTGGTAGGTCATAAGTGGTGGGTAACTGAATTAGCAAAATCAGGTTCAATCATCTAGAGACATCTAGGATTATCCTTGCCCCTCTGTATTCTCTGTGTAAATAACATGTTTTTAGCCTGTTCGAACAAAAAATATTGTTTTTCATATAAAGGAGAAGAAGCTTGATTGATTTCAAAGGTGAAACTAGTTTTAACTGAGGAAGTTCTGATTTATATAAGATAAATTAAAGAACTGATGTAATATAATTAAGATATAGCAAAACATAAATATCCCATGAAAATATAGCTGGAGAGAGCAAAATATTTTAAATCACCTGGATAAATTACAAAATTATTTAAAAATACAATGTATAACAAAAACAGGCCACCAGAAATGAACTACATAAAGCTAAAAATGTCATATTAAGGTAATTATTAATTAAATATATTTATAATATTAATTTCAGATAAAGCGTAATAATATGGATTCGATCTTTGCAAAGAGTGATATATATAGCAATCAACAGGTGGGATAGAGAGTGCAGTGCAGACACAAAAAGAAAAAATCTCAAGGAGCAAAATTTTCGGGGATCTCTCACCCTTAGTCGGTTAGAAGTGAAAAGATACTTACGAAGGGCGAGAGATTCCCACAAATTTTGCTCCTTGTGATTTTTTTCTTTTTGAGTGTGCACTGCACTCTCTATCCCAACTGTTCTTGATATATATATAGCGCAGCAAGGAATGTTTCATTTCCTGTATATACTTTATATAATTTTACTTCTAAAAGCCAAAATCGTTAGAATAATGCGTTTCTGGCTTTCAACTGCCCGTATGTTTAACAAAAAAAAAAACAGTTTTAAAAGAATGATTGAGAATTTTGTGTGCACAATGATGTAGAGGGTGTCCATTTGGGAGATAACTAACTAAGCTATAACTAATTTTCGACTTCCTGTCAGTTCTTTAAAAAAAAAAAAAAAAAAATAGAAGACAAAAAAAGTTGGTGAAGTTTACTTTGGCAAGCAGTGCAGTGAGGAGTTGGGACTGAGCCTTTTGTTTGTCTTAGAACCCATTTTCTTCACATATTTTTCTTTTCCGTAGAGTGGAGCCCACCTAACTCGGAAACACAATGAAAAATAAAGTGAAGAGTCGAGGTGGTGGTGGGGGGTCCCCGGAGTGGGGGGCGCAGCTCTCTCTTGGAAGAGCCCTCTCTCCGCGCCCTCTGCCGAGTATAAATCTCACTTTGTCTTGGAAGGTATTATCCCGTGCNGGGGTTCAGTGAAAAAATATTATAATTAGCATATGTTTGATGGGAACTATCATTAACCCATCGATACAATGTGCAAATAAAATTTTATGTACAATATAATATAGTTGCTGTGTAACTACACTAAACAGTATAAATTTCTAACAACTCATTTAGTTATTATTTTTAAATAAGCGCTCAAAACTCATTTAGTACTATTACTTTTGTGTTCATTTACACTTTGATTATTTAACTCATGCCCCACCTATGTATTAAGAGAGGTACTCTAAAGCGCTATTTGCTAAAATATTCTGAATCAATAAATACTTTGTAAGTGATATTAAGTCAACAATACATGAATAGAAATACCTGGATAAGGCGTTTTTTCTCTTTTAGTAGATAATAGTCCCAGTGAATTGTGTAAGCTAGTAAGGATTAGTTATGTGTGATAGGGCACTTCAATTTATTGTAAGTTCAAGGTTATTAAGAAATTTAACTAATAAAAATATTTAAAGTTGAAATATTATTTCCCTCAAAAATTTTTTTACTTATAATTTTCTGACATATTACAACACTTATTTTTATAAAAATGAGATCTTATATATATATTTGTGTGCATGCGTACGTGTGAATGTGTAAGCGCGTGTGATTTTTTTTATGTGCGTATATGATAGTAAGTGCAGGTAAATTACTCAAACTTTATTCCCTGAATTGCAAGGCCTTGACTCCAGACTTTTCTCATAGTCGGGTAGACATCTTGTTTTAACTTATTAGTTTTCAGCAAAACAAAATGCATTGTTTTCGTTTATTCCAGCCAGTTACTATTTATTACTGAAAATGTCACCCTTGATTTTATAATTGTTGTGAGATTTATCAATGCTTTGTATAAAAAGGACTCTTAAATAAAGTACTCTAATTTTTTTATGTTAAGTGGGATATGTTAAAAAATAAAATTTTTGTCTTACTACATTTTCTTCTCAGTAACTGGTTAACTTACTAAACTTTATTTTTCAGAATACCTTATTATTTAATGTAACCCAATTGAATGCAACTGTTTTAATAAAAAGAAAATGTTGAATTTGAATAAATGTGCCAGCGTAAAAATTCACTCACTCGCACACATACAGAGAGAGAGAGAGTGAGAGAGTGAGAGAGTGAGAGAGAGAGAGAGAGAGAGAGAGAGAGAAAACGAGAGGGGGGAGAGAGAGAGGGGGTGAGAGTGAGGGGGAAACAGAGGGAGAGAGTGAGAGAGGGGGGGGAGAGAGAGAGAGAGAGAGAGAGAGTGTGAGAGAGAGGTAGTTAAGCTCATTCAGTATAGTGAAGCGACTTTTGAAAAATTTCTCAGATTTTTTGGCTTTCTTCTAAAGTGAATAAAAATAACCAGTTATTAATTTTTCTTCAATCTAAAAGAGATATAAAGTAGTTACTATTTCAAATAATTTAGCGAACTCTCTTGCAAATACAAATTCGAGCCCTCTTTCTAAGGTTGGAGTTCTAAACAAGTAACGGGGAGAAATAATGAAGTCTTGGTTGATTAATTTGCTATAATCTGGTGAAACCCGCGGATCTGTTTTGTTTTCTTCACTAGGAAGAGAATTCGGCCGCCTGGCCGAAATTCTTGTATTGTAGATTTCCCTGAATCCTGAAAAAAAAATTTTGTGTGTTGGAAGGGCTGTTCCCTGCGGCCGAAAAAAGTAAGAAGAAAAAAGAAGTCAAAAGGCTGATCTACATTATATTCAAATCACGAAATGGAACAGTTCCTCTTCTACAGTTATTATTTTGCCTCCTATATAATGTGGTTTATATTTAATGACAAATCATCAATGTTATCAATTCTAATTTTAATGTATAGAGTGGTTTTACAAGTTAGTAATCCTAGGATGACTATCAAAATAAAACCGCTATCCTTTCTTATCATGACCAATCTGGACTTGAAAAACTGAATTAGACACCATTCAAAAAGAAACATATTACATCTCACTCGGAATCATATATTTTATTTATATTATTATTATTAATAGATATAATTTTGTAGCGTTTTTTTAACGTTAGATACATTAGGGATCGAATAATATTTTAGTTTATGTTAATATTTTTCTCCCAAATAGCAATAAAATAACTCTCTTAAATACTAAATCACCTCAAGATTTCTTTTTAAGGTAGAAAAGAAAGGTCAGAAAAATCCAAATATTTGTTACTTACCAAGCAAGCATGGTTTAGAATAATGTTTGAGTAGTTTCTGAGAATGCTGCTGGGATATAAATATTCAAAACTTCTGGGAGTAATTAATATACAATTTTAGTGGTTAGTTATTGCCTCACGATTTCGGCTTAAACGTGAGTATTTATTATGTATTAATATGGGAGCATTCATATTTAGCATGATTGAACTTATTTTGTCTCTATTGAGATAGGTAATGATGAGTAGGTCTCTTTTTCTAGCTCTTCCAATGTTCGCTATATGCCTTCTGGATAACCCATCAGTGTTTACCTGATAAAGTTCACACGCTGACATTTATATACCAATTATACGAGTGATACATTAAAATATATATTCAATAGAAAATATTTTATTTAAAATAAAAATATATACAGTTTCCTTTTCGTCAATAAAAAAATAAATATGACATGGATAAGATATTTTCATAAAATATTATACATAGTGTATATTGATATTTACAAACTCATTGCAGCATATATGAACCCAATCAAATAGAAAACTTATAACATATAAACTAAATTAGCATACATTTTTATCTATCTTAATCCCATAAAATTATAAAAATATCTTTAAAAATAACATTGAATTTTATGAAAGCTTTTAGTTTTATTAATATCCATATTAACAGCTTTCAGTAAGAATAATATCCATAAATATTATAATTACTGAATAGATTAAGTGATTACCAATTTTTAGTATTGATTAAATTTGAATATACTCATTTATTTAATTACTCAGTTATAAATTGACTTATAAATAAAGGAATATTTCTGGAATCTAATAGAACTATAAAGTTATAATATTTTAAATAGAGCTTTCATGAGGTTCCCAAAGAAATGTATATGAATAGGTACATATACTAAAATTGAACAATTCATACGAAGGGCTAAAGTAATAACTACTGAATCATTGAATAAATAAATCCATTACTGAAATCACTAGTTTGATAAATGTGAGTCAAACTGTGAAAATAAGTGTCTCAAATTTCTGTAAGTATTCTACTGAGTAATGAGCTATTTTCTTAATACAGCTTTGATGTGTACGCAAGGTAAATATTGTAATTACTATTGAATATTAATATATACCTAGTTCAAAAATAAAAGTTCTTCGTATAAAATGTTCAACATATTATTTCTACTCATAGCTGACTAAGTTAAATCTCTTGCGATTCAGTTAAAGAGATACTTCTTTTTTTATCAGATATAAAGTTAAATAATAACTAAAAATTGAATACAAATATTAATCGTAAACATGATTTAAATTTAATATTTCTGTAGGTAAAATAATATGTTTGATTAAAAAATCGAATCACAAGACAACTTTTCTATAAACCTGCTATTAAATTCTTGTTATAAAATGTAAATTTCTGATTTAAAAAAAATACAAACGAAGTAATTTATTGCTAACCATTTAGTATTCTGTGTAATTTCTATTGCGCCATAACTTAGTGTTCATAATTCCGCCATAAAATCGCAAATCATAATTTATAAATATCGAAAAAAGAGATAATTATCACAGAGAAGCATGAGACTGTTTTTCAATGTATTCCTTTTTATGATAAATAAATCATAAACCTTTAAAATGGATTACTTAATCCTTCTATTTAAACCAATTGACTTAAAGTATTCCTGTTTATAACAAATACCATAATTTTCAGATGACTGGTAATGCACGTATTTTATATTTGTAAAGTAAACAAAAAATAAACAATGGAGTTCACAGATTTTATTACTTGATATCTAAGGCTAGAAAATAGACATAAAAAATAACTTAGAAAAAAAATTAAAGAAAAATACATTAATGATAAATACTGAAACGGCAGTCACTGGTAACAAATCGCTGATAAACGAACGCTAGATTTATTTATAAAAATATTAAGCATTTCATATTTACAAAATTGTTTTCCAATAAAAGTCAAATTTTTTTTATATGTATTTAAAAAGTATAATAACTACACTGTTAAGTTTTAAATTAGTGACACCAATGTGCCTAATTATAATTCGATTTATATTATACCAATTTCAAGAATTTCTCATTTGGAGTAACTTCAAAAACCGATGCAATATTCTCAAGCAAAGTATGAGTATCCCTTCAGCAACTATAAGGCTTCTTTTTTTTTTTCTTTTTAAGAAAAACTTGCAGTACCATACCGAAGTTCTATAAGTTTATCAATTGTACAGATTTATAAGCATTCTTATACATAATTCTTCTGATTCTTCTTACGCATATAAATATTCCAACCTAATAGTGTTATAAATTGCACGAGGAATTTAGTAAATTAGCTGAAGTTTGTCTCAATTGCCTTTCACCTGCCTGGAGTAACACGCAACTCTGAAATATTTGAGAAACGGGTTGTTCGTCTTGTCACTGGACTAGATGTACCGATTTCTACTAGAGTTATAACACTTAGAAAAAAAGAAAACATCTTAAAATATGTTATATTTTATTTTTTTAAATAATAACAGTAGTCGCACAAATAATAATAACCACACTCTGAGAAGCGCGTTTAGATAAGCCAAGAAATCTAACTTCTAAATGTTTAGTCAATTTAATTTATCACTTGTTATTTTTTCAGAAAATCAATTAATCATGTTTTATTATAAATAATTTTATA